>QANX01004979.1:0-96041 GCA_003254975.1 Ochetophila trinervis
TCGGATGCCACAAATCTCTTTCCTTATATTGGCAACTCTTGAAGAAGGAAAATACTTCTCTAAAGATAACCGCTTCATCTCATTCCAAGAATTGATAGAACCGGAAGGAAGGTAGTATAGCCAATCTTTAGCTGCATCTTTAAGTGAGAAGGGAAAAGCTCGCAACTTAATTTGTTTTTCAGTTACACCATGCGGCTTCATCCCTGAGCACACTACATGAAACTCCTTCAAATGTTTATGAGGATCCTCACCTGCAAGACCAAAGAAAGTTGTGAGTAAGTGTATTAATCCAGACTTTAATTCAAATGAAGCTTGCACTTCAGGAAATTCAATGCAAAGAGGCTGAGAATTTAAATTTGGAGCAGCCAACTCCTTTAAAGTTTGAGGTCTGTTGTTGTTAGCAGAGGCTGCCATCTCCTCAAATTTAGAATCACTGTCTAAGCTCAGATCTCCTTCTTTTGATAGTCTAGTCATGCACCTGAAACAACAAAATCTCAAAGCAAACTACACTAAAATTAGAATAGAAAGAAATTTGAGACACAGTCCCTGGCAACGGCGCCAAAATTTGATGCGTGTCGTAAACACCAAAATTAATTACTGAATTCAAACACTACCGTAGTAGCGATAAGTTCAGGTCGATTCCACATAGACTGATAATCAAACTCAATCTATTCCAATTAAAGTAAAATTAAAAAGTCAAAAGGGGGATTTTATGTTGGAAAATTCAATTATTAAAGAAAACAATTTAATAAATACCGAAAATAACAATAGGAGAAAACCTTGGGTCAGAGTATCTTCAATTGCTAAAGAACAGGTGATCACAGACAAAAATATATCCAAAAATAATCATTCAATGTTGGATTGAATAAAATAGCACGGCCAATTTTATTCAACTCTCACAATTAATTAATTCAGATACGATCGTAAATTAATCCTAATTATGAAATATCTAAACCAACGTGATCTAAATTAAATCAGAACAGCATTCAGAACAATAGCAACCAACAATAAACAAGTCCTACAAACGTTGTAAAACTTTAATCTATTATGCATTCTCCTAAGAAATTAACAAAAGCTTAGCATGCAATTATTAAAATCAAAGTGCTACTAAACATAGAACATTCAATACGATTGAATTCCTAATTAGCAAATACCCAATCCACAAATAATTATAATGGATCCAAATTATAATTAAAGAGAATTGAATAATAAACAAATAAATTGGAAGAACACAAATTGAATAACTATAATTGAATTAAAACTTATAAACAATGTCTCACACCTTGTACTTTAGCAATGAACAATACTCTTACCCAAGAGAGAGATTTAGCTCCTCATAATTGTTAGAAATCTCTTTTCTTTGTTGTTTTTGCTCTCAAAACGGCTATCCTATTACAAGATAACTTAAACCTATTTAAACTAAAAACCTAGGGCTACAAAACACCCAAAAACGCGCCTAAAAGGACCAACTTCGCGCCAGCCCAGGCGCCTGGGCAAGCGCCTGGGCTGCTCTGTCTCGCTGCTTCGCAGCAGCAGAAACCACCGGCCAGGCGCCTGCCCAGGCGCCTGGGTTAGAGCCTGGGCTAATCTGTCTGCATTCTTTTAATTACAGTTTTGCCCTTTTTCTTCAAATTCTCTTCCTTGATGTCAAAATCACCTAAAATATAGAAAAACATATATTAATCTATTTTAAATGAATAAAACATGCTTAATTTAAGTATCAAGGTATATAAAACATAAATAAATTATGATCTATCACCATATCTGGAATAACATGAATGTAATGATATCCTACAAAATTGAACCATGACCATCAGAGTTAAACAAGGAATTGTAAAATTTTAGAACATGCAACAAAATATGCTCTTTGTCAGTAACCACTAGGAATCAATTTGCAAAGAAGACAAGCATTTTTTTTTTCCTCATGTGCAAAGCATTATGAAATAAAAGAAGTTGAATTTTGATCCACACACTAAAGTCATTTCATCCGAGACCTATCTCTAACCAAATGTTCCTTTTGACGAAGGAAAACATTTAGATTCACTTTAGCTTGAACCTCATCATGAAAGCTAGCTTCTTTAAATTTTGTCACAGTAATTTTCTCCCGGATATGGTGCATTTTATATGATGCTTGCTCTAAATGAAGATTTACATCCCTAAAAACATATTTGTTCCAAATTCTTAAAACTTGTTTTCTGACTTTAAGCTTCCCCATGAACTTCATAACTAGATTCCCCCACCACTGAAACCTGCCAAGCATACTTGACAACAATATTAAACCTTTCATCTGAGAGCCACATCAAATGGAAAGAAATGATCGAGGGCTAGAAAAATGAGAATGCTTAATATTGTTCAATAATCTTTTCATTCAATAGAAAGCTTTCAACCATGCTTAAACATATTTTATCCTTAAAAAACAATAGATTTTCCTATTGACTATCATTTTTCACACACTTTAGCATGATAGACCTATTTCTTCGCATCGGTTTAGATGTTTGCTCATTACTAACATTATTATCTTGTTGCTTGACTATTTGCCTCTAAACACATACAATTTTCATAGCATTAATAACGGCACTGCAAGCATTACAGAAATCATGAATATTTTCATAAAATAATCCTATAGTTATATTAGCAACAGCTATATTAAGCATAAATGAATCTGATAAATGAGAAGCTAAATCAAGATCAATCAAAATATTCAATCAAAATGCTCACTTACTTTCAATGATATTGTCACCAATTTCCAAAGGGAAACCTACAAACCTAGCAAGGTCATAAATAATCTAGGGAAGCCAAAGCACCTATTTCAAAATAGAAACGAACCCATAATGTTGGGTTTGTTGATTTTTGTGTTTCCAGATCAAAATCTAGGTTCATCGTCTGAAAAAATCAAACAATCCCATCACATAAATTTGGTCTTTATCATCGTCTGAAAAAAGAAGCAAACAAAAATGCCTTATCCCCATCGAAATTAATTTCCGAGACATAAGATTCAAGTCTTTGTAAGCTTTAATTTTAGATCACTTAACTTCCAAGGAACATCTCCTATGATAAATACTGTCCTAGCTATCAAAGAATGTTTACACAAAGCTAAACTTTCAAAGTAATCTTCCTCGTTAAGACGTACCAAAAGTCACATCACAAATATTGGTCAGATTCACAAAGATGGTGGAACCACCAGAGATGGAAAACCCCTACCACTACTACAAACTCCTTGTAGTCGCATATGTTCTAAAACATGAATAAGCTTGCCTCTCAATTTTTGTAAACCTCTTTGCATTAGATTGCCTCCACCACTATTGCCATTATAAAAAAGCAACATTTGCATCAATATCAAAAAACCCAGAGTTAGTCCCTCAAACGATATCAATTAATTTCGTCACTAACACTTTGTTGCTTTTCCCTTAGCAGAATAAAATTCCAAAGTTAGATCTATGGAAGCCATTAATACTTAGAAAAGTAACCCAAAAAACAGATAAAATATATGGAACCAAAAACCAGTAACAACCTCTACAAACATGCATATGTCATAACTAAAATAAAAACTAGAAACCCCACTGTAAAGATGCCTAAAATGACCAACAAACACTGAAAACCATTGGAAGAAGCCTGAAAACACAACACTTAACACCATCATGGCCTAACCAGTTCGCTGAAATCACCTGTTAAAAAAACATAATAATAATAATAATAATAATAATCATCATCATCGAAATGAGATGACTTAGAAGAGCCAAGCAGGGACATCTCAACTACGTTGACACGCTCTAACCTAAACCAAACAAAGCCAAATATATTAAAAAGAAAGAAAAGAGTTATACAAAACAAGCACTAAACATGCAAAAACCAAACAGAAACCCAAGTCTTAAATAAAACTCACAGAGAAACAAACCAATAGAAAAAAAATAGAATATAAATAAACAAATCTAAATGATTGATCTCCCAAAAGATCATTACAATGATTGGTTAAAAACATTCATGACAAAGTAAAGGACCATGAAGCTTGAGAGACAAATAAAGCAAGCTTAGATAAACAATCCCCAAACATATTGCCTTCTCTAAAAATATGAGAAACCCAAAAGGAAATGGAAGCTTGGAACAATTGAAAGCTTTAAAGAGCAAGTTTGGAACAGTTGCACCACATAACTTAAATCACTCTCTAGCGAAATACAATCCCTAGCATTACTTTTAGCATAATCATGAACTTTTATCGCAGCCCACAACTCAGCTTCATAAGAAAAAGTCAAAGGAATAAGGTCTTAGAGGAAACCTTTAACAAACCCTCAACTAGTATGAAACATAGCACAACTACCAGCTTTACTTGGACTACCCAAAAAAGCCCTATATGATTTTATCTTGATCTAACCTAGCTTAGGGGTACACCAAATAATAGGGACAACATTAGGAGCTTTAGCAGACAAAGCTTTAACCTCTTAAAGTTTGAAGAAGACTCCAGTATGAAAGGGTATTAAACACTGTTCCATGCTGAAAACCATTAGCCTCCCTCAAAGAAGAAGAAATACACACGTAGGCTTTAGCAACAAGATCAAACATATCATCAAATATGGCTCAATTACATGTATACCATACTGCTGAAAAATCCAGCAATCAAACCAGCCAAAAAAATATTGTTTAGCTAAGAACTCATCTTAAAACTCAAACAACTAGAAACAAAATCCAACAATGACTGTTGTGGTATATTTTAATCAACTTCCAAGTGTACGAATCAACAAGTAATAAAGTGTGGTTTTTGTTTTAAGAAAACATGTATCGATCACACGATGAATAACGTCTCTAGTATTGAAAATAAATCTATTATTAACTAAATCAATTAAAATTAAAAAGAGTATTTGTTGAATGATTGTGTGTTGAGTAACCAAGCATGAATTTAAAAACAGCAAATAAAGAAAGCAATATGAAAATTTAAAGACAAGGCAGCAAGTAAGATTTCACAAATTTTAAAAAACAAGGATCATGATTTTACCACTATTACTCATATTTAGTTCCAATGCAAAATAGATTCATAGGCTATCCTTAAATATTTTATGTATATTTGTAATATATTTACAAATATACAATGTCCACTGACCCCTTAAAAATTAGGCTACTAGCAATTTCTCCCAAACCCACTGGCAATTTCTTTCCAATTTCCATCTCTTTATCTGCTATGCAAATTACAATCTTTCAACAAAAAGAAGGAAGAAAGGATTATAATTTTACCACTATTACTCATATTTAGTTCTAATGCAAAATAGATTCATAGGTTAACCCCCCTTTAACCACAAATGACTAGAAGTTGATCCCTCAATGCATTCTAATCTAACAAGCACAACGTATTTAATTATCCCTAATGTAAATACGGAAATTTAAGTCCTAAGACATGCAAACTCAATAAGACCTTGTTAAATTTGTCACTAAGTCATGAAATATTCCTATAAACATGTATTTCATTGCCCTTCCATATTTATATTCCTTATCCCTAAGTCAGTATAAATACTAAATCAATCCACCTTTTCATGGAAAGCATTAAGAACTACAATGAAATATTAACCTTAAAACATGAATCAAACTAATGCATTAAAAACTAAATACTTGTAATAGGGTTACATCACAATCCTTATAGAAAAGTTAGCTACTCATCATCTCAAAATTATCCGTGAAATAAATAAGAGACAACATAGTTTAAATAATCAAAGAAAACAAATATGGATTTATGACTGCTGAAAATTGATTCTCTAATCCTCTCTTTTTAGCTTTTTCAAACTATGATCAAAGCCTAAAAGTGAATCCTCCAATGCTGGCCGAATCTCATTGGACTTTTCTTTCTGCAGCACAACTTTGCTATCTCAAAAACTGAATTATAAGTCTACTAAATACCTTTGTTGCTGTGAGAATGAAGAAGAAAAGAAAGGGAAAGGTACGGCTGAAGAAGGATGAAGGCTGCTGTAGTCATGAGGCTAGTGAATGGTGTAAAGGATGATTTTCACTCTCAAGGTAGCAATCTATTTATAGGAGAGGTTTAAGAGTGGTTTAACCCTAAGGTGTCTCTAAAACCTAGAGCATATAGGAGATACAATATTACATAAACTCAAACTCCCATAAGTTCTCTATATGGCTGGCCATCTTAAGGACATAAAGGTATTTTGTGCCTCACGGTCACACTAGGAATAGAGATACTTTCCGTATCTTCTTAGGAATCATAATCAATCTCTAATACTCATTCCTTTTATACCAAATATTATTCTAATTAAGATAATTAGAATATTCTGACCTTCCATGTGTCATGTGATGTGGCAATTTTGGATACATGGTTGATATGTGGTGACATGGCAATCCAATCACAATGGTGGTCTTAGTAAGCATAAAACTTTTCTTTTTTATCTTTAATGACCGTCAGGCAGATTTCAAGTTCATTTTGGGTGACCAAATGAATTCCAAATCTAGTGATTTTTGTTGAAAATGTTAGGTCTTTGTCTTATATTTCCAGGAATATATTGATCGCACAATTTGGACATCAGGAAGACACTAAAATCCTCATTTTTCCAAGACAATGTAAATATGCCGCAACTGATGAATTTGTTGAATTTGTAAATCAAATTGGCACTGATTGGCCAAACCATTTACAATGAAACTTTTCATAATTGAAGAATATTGAATCCAGAATCATTAGCAACTAGAATCGCATAAAAATTCTAAGTGTGGCTCGATATATGATTTTCTCAATAAAGGTTGCGCAGAATTACGGTAGTTCCATCCTTTGTCTTTCTTTTACTGAAAAATAGAAAAATACAGTATTTAAGTATTTTTCATTAACAATTAATCATAAACTAGCTTAAATTCAATATAAAAAGTGGCATAAAAACATTAACATTTTATGCCTATCAATGACCCAACAAAATCAAAAGATAAATTAACCAAATTTCCAAATAAGACCAAATTGCCCAAGCATAAGGACCATTGATAAAGAGATCCAACGAATCCTCCATAGCCCTTAAACACAAGGAACAGTGAGAACAATAAATGAAGCCTAACTTTGCAAACTTATTATCCATAGGTAATCCATTCAAAAATACTCTCCGACAAAGAAGAGGGAATGAAGGAAGACCAGATGAATCCAACTAGGAGCTAGGCTCAACATTCCCAAAGAATAAAAATAAAAATTATTGCTAGAAAGCTCAAACGAATTCACTGGCATCCAAATAAGCTTATCAGGTAAGCTTGAACAAGTAACTCAATCAAGAAACACACCCACTAGAGGAAAATCTTGACAAAAGGGAGAATGGAGATTGAAAGAACCATCCTCTTTAACCATATCAGCTATAGACATATCTGGATTGTCAATCAACAAAGAAGACAACAACAAACCAATCAAAGGAACACCCGCCCAATTATCCTTCCAAAATCTCTTTTTAGAACTCTTTGAAACAATCCACTGATGTCCCTTTGATACCACTGAAAGCAATAAGATGACCATAATCTAAAGCATACAACTTGTCCCTCTTGTGTCCTTTAGCTAGTACCCTTTGACTTCGATCCTAGACAATAAAACCAGTAGCATTAAATTAAGCTAGACAAGCATTATCACGGGAAAGTTTGCTAATACCTTTTTCAATTACTGCACAACCAAGACATCATTTAAGGCTAACTGATTTTTTTAAAGGCTATTTTACTTGAGTGAGTCATTGGTAAGGCAGCTCCATTACCTATTGTAATTATACTATTCCCATATAACTTTTTAATACTTGTAAACTACCTGGA
Organism: Ochetophila trinervis; assembly: GCA_003254975.1. NCBI lineage: Eukaryota > Viridiplantae > Streptophyta > Magnoliopsida > Rosales > Rhamnaceae > Ochetophila > Ochetophila trinervis. Next base: position 7,762 of record QANX01004979.1, read on the forward strand.
TCTTTGACAATATGTGTTTTTTCACCGATAATAGCAAAAAAGCCCAATTCATTTGGTTCTGAACAACAGTTTAGGCATTTTGGGAATCAATATCCAGCATTCAGAGGCTATTAGAGATAAAATATAAAAGAGATGATGACCCACCTTCTATCAGCTTAAGCTTTAAAATCAGTGGTGATTCAATATGGTATTAGAGTCGAAAGACCTAGTGGTCATAGTTTCAAAACTCAATAGCTCCACCCAAAAATAAAAATATGTGTGAGAACCCAAATGAACCCAAAAGAGGCGGGGCCGAATATGCACATGTAAAGACTCAAACGGGCCTACATGTGAGGGGGAGTATTAGATATAAAATATAAAAAAGATGATGACCCACATTCTCTTAGCTTAAGCTTTTAGGATCAGATGTGATTCAACATGTTAGGATATAATTTTAAATATTTTTGAATATCTGATAGTGTTTGTTTGGCAGTGGTTTCTTGATAAGCATGTTATCATGTAACTATGTAATTTAAATTCAATTATGTTATCTCCTGTAACAAGAGTTCTTATCTGATGAACTCAATACATATATAAATTAAGCTAATGAATATAGAACATTATTGCTTCCAAATTATTTACTTTATAATTCTTAAAATCTCACATGGTATCAGAGCCTTTGACAATAACCATGTCAAACGTACTCACCAAAAAAGTTAATAAACCTCTTCCTATTCAAGTCAATCTACCTACTTATAATTTTCCTTTTAAGCTTTAGCTTGAAAATTATGTGATGTGGAAGTCACAACTTCTGCAAGCAATAATAGGTAGTGGTGTTGAAGATTTTGTCAATGGGGATTGTGAACCTCCTATCATGGCTGTAAAAAATATTTCATCAACAAGTTCTCCTGATGCTGAGTATGTTGTCAACCCATAATATCTACAGTGGCACAAACTTGATCAAGCCTTACTTGGATGGCTTAAGTCTTCAATTTCCAGGGAAGTACATACACATGTTACTAATGCTCAAACATCTAATGATTTGTGGATTGCTCTTGAACAATTGTTTGGTAATCAATCAAGTGCTCGAGTTCTGCAGCTAAAAATGGAACTTCAGTCAACTAGGAAGAAAGCTTTATCAATGAATAGTTATTTTACTAAAATGAAAGATATAGCTGATAATTTATCTATGGCAGGGCATCTGATCTCAAATGAAGATTTTATAATGCATATTCTGGCAGGCTTACCCTCAGATTATGATGTTGTGATTGCAAATATCAATTCTGGTCGTGTTCTTAGTATTCAAGAGGTTCTGTCTTTGCTTTTGATTTAGGAAATAAGAATTCAATAGGTCACTGTGGAGGCTAATCTGAATTTTTATGCAAATTTTGCTGATTCTCGTTCATAGAGGAGGTTTGAAAATCAATCTCAAAACATATTCTATGATTCTCATTCAAATCGTGGAAGTGGCGGTAATTTCCGAGGCGGAGGTCGAGGTAGAACTAATATTCGACTCACTTGTTAGCTTTGTGGTATGAATGGTCATACTGTGCATAGGTGTTTTCATCATTTTGATAAAAATTTTGAAGGGAATTTTCAAGGATCTAGCTACTAATGAAATTTTGACTAATCCGGAATGGTTGTTAGACAGTGGAGCAAGTTATCATGTTATTGCTAACCCTTCAAATTTACAGATGAAAAATTAATACACAGGAGGTGAAAAGCTTCTTGTTGGCAATGGACAAGGTTTGTATATAAAGCATATTGGTTCTTCCTCTATTAGTTCAAAAAATGGTTCATTAAAGCTTGATAAAATTTTACATGTTCCAGAAATTTCAAATAATTTGCTTAGTGTTGCAAGTTTATTTTGTGATAATAATATGTTAGTTGAATTTAACAAAAAAATTGTGTTTGTGAAGGATAATTGTTCGAAAAGGGTGCTGCTTCAAGGAGTGCTTAAAGATGGATTATATAGGATTCTGTTATTTGGAACCCCACATGTCTTTTCTTCTTTGTCTGTTTCATCTCCTCAAGTTTTTAATGTTTCTCATTCTAAAAATAAAGTATATTCTAGCAATAAATTATGGCATATCCATTTGGGACATCCATCCTATTTAGTTATGAATAAGTTGTTCAATGCTTGTAAGGGTTTGAAGCTCGTTAATGACAATTCTAATTTTTTTTGTTCTGTCTGTCCTCTTGGTAAGTCTCATACGCTGTATGCTCCTTCTTCTTTGAATAATAGTGCTAAACCTCTTGATTTTTTTTTCTGATGTTTAGGGACCTACTCCTTGTTCTAGTTTAGAAGGTTACAAATATTATCTTTTGTTTGTTGATGATTTTTCTCGATTCTCTTGAGTTTATCCAATGCATAAAAAATCTGAAGTTACAAATCTGGTTATTCAATTCAAAAAACTGGTTGAAAATCTTTTTAATCGAAAGATAAAGTGTTTTCAGTCTGATAGTGGTGAAGAGTTTCGACCTTTGGTAAAAAATGTCTTGAGCATGGCATTGTTTTCTAACGTTCTTGTCCTCATGTTCATAATCAAAATGGTAGGGTCGAACGAAAGCATCGTCATTTGACTAAAGATAGTCTTACTCTGCTTGCAAAAAGTTCTCTTCCTTTATCTTATTGGTGGCATGCTGTTTCTACAGCCACTTTCTTAGTTAATCGGTTGCCTTCTAAAGTTATAGGATATGTTTCACCTTATCATAAATTGTTTGGTAGAAAATTTGATTATTCCTTTCTTCGAGCATTTGGATGTGAGTGTTTTCCTTGTATTAAACCTTATCAAAGTAAAAAAATACTATTTTCATTATGAGAGGTGTATTTTTCTTGGTTACAGTCAAATACACAAAGGTTATAATTGCAAGAGTTTAGCTACTGGCATAATATATATCACGCCTAATGTTGTGTTTCGTGAATCTTGTTTAACTTATTTATCTCCTAAAAAAAATCTTGTTTATCTGATGACTTAGCTATTCCAGTTGCATGGAATAATCTGTCTTCAAATTTTCAGTCTATGCAGGGCTTCTTAGAAAACAGATATTTAAATCCAAGTTTATCCACTCCTTTGACATCACCAGTTTCACAATAGTTCAACTCAAACTCAAATTCTTTGTTAAATTCTAGTAACAATTTTTATCCAGGTCAGTCTTCTATGCAAAGTACTCCATAGTCCAAAGACTTTCTTGGTGAACATGTATCCTGTGACACACTTCTTGAGGATGTACCATCAAATAATAATGTGGACACTTGTCAGCTTGTCTCTTCTTTACAGTCATCTGATTCACGTGGAATAACACAGGGTCTTAAGTTGGTTGAGCCTCATCACTCTATGGTTACATGGTCTAAAGCAGGTATTCATAAACCAAAGAAAATTTTTGCTGCTTTGGCTGATTTTCATGAGAGAACCTAAAAAGGTTAGTGATGCTTTAACTATATCACATTGGAAGAATGCCATGTCTGATGAATATGCTACCTTAATTCAAAATCATACCTAGATGTTAGTTCCTCCATGTTCTGAATATAATCTAATTGGGAATAAATGGGTCTTTCATATCAAAAGAAATCCAGATGGTTCAATACAACGATACAAAGCATGTTTAGTTGCTAAGGGTTTTCATTAAAATCCTGGGGTTGATTTTACTAAAACTTTTAGTCTTGTGGTAAAGCTCTCAATGATTCGAACAATTTTTTCTATTGCTGTGTCTAATAATTGGGATTTTAGACAAGTTGATATAAAAAAATGCTTTTTTGAATGGTGAATAATGTGAAAATGTTTATATGAAACAGCTTGATGGTTTTATTGATCCTTTACGACCAGATTTTGTTTGTAAATTAAAAAAGTCGCTTTATGGTCTTAAACAGGCACCAAGAGCATGGTATGATAAGCTTCGAACTACCTTGTTAAGTTGGGATTTTTGTAATTCAATTATGGATTCTTCTTTGTTTATCTTAAGAACATCATTGGGTTTCATTTGGGTTTTAATTTATGTTGCTAATATTCTTGTGGCTGGAAATAATAAACAAATAGTTGACAAGTTTATTTTGAAGCTTCATAAGACCTTTGCTTTAAAGGATCTCGGGTCAGTTGGTTTTTTCTAGGTATTGAAGTGAAAAGGTGTGATGAAGGTTTACATCTTTCCCAAGCTAAGTATATTTTAGATTTTCTGTCTCGTACGAATATGTTAGATTGTAAAGAAATTTCATCATTGGCTAGCACTTCTGTTTAACTTGGTAAATATATTGGGAAGTCTATTTCAGCTGTTAAACTTTATCGAAGTACTATTAGGGCATATCAGTATTTAACATTGACTAGTCCTGAAATTTCTTTTATTGTGAAAAAGTTGATTAAATTTTTACAAGCACCTACAGATGTTCATTGGACTCCTTATAAACGTGTGCTTCAGTATTTACAAGGCACCCCCCACCATGGTATTCTATTTTGACGTTCCTCACAACAGGATCTTCATTGTTTTACAGATTCAGACTAGGCTTCAAAGATTGATGATCAACGTTCTACTAGTGGTTATTGTATGTTTCTTGGTAATAATTTAATTTCCTGGTGTTCATGCAAACAGAATATGGCTGCTCGGTCTAGTACTGAGGCTGAATATCGTGCCTTGGCTTTGGGAACTGCTGAAGTTTCTTGGATACAATCTTTGTTACAAGAATTATGTATGCGGTCTTCTCACATCCTTATTATTTGGTGTGACAATACTGGCTTAGCATCATTGGCAGCCAATCCAGTTTTCTACTCTCGAACAAAACATATTGAGATTGATGTTCATTTTGTTCGAGATAAAGTTTTACCTAAGCAACTTGATGTTCGGTATGTTCCTAGACGAGATCAACTTGCAGATATATTTACTAAGGTATTATCTGTTGGTAGATTCTCTTCGTTGAAGGCCAAACTTAACTTAGGACAATCCCCGTTGAATTTGAGGGGGGATGTTAGGATATAGTTTTAAATATATTTGAATATCTTATAGAGTTTGTTTGACAGTAGTTTCTTGATAAGCATGTTATCATGTAACTATGTAATTTAAATTCAATTTTGTTATCTCTTGTAACAAGAGTTCTTATCTGATGAACTCAATACATGTATAAATTAAGCTAATGAATATAGAACATTATTGCTCACAAATTATTTACTTTATAATTCTTAAACTCTCACAATATTAATTGTCTTCAAGATAGTCATAATGACTCCAATTAAATTTGTTGCTGAGTGATTTGGACGCTCACATATCTGACAAATAATGCCACGGTAAGAACAAGTTTGGTTAAAATTACCTTCATTCGGGTTTGATAGAGACACTCTAGGAGACTTCTTAAAGATTATGTCCATTGAAGCTTGTTATCAGTACAAACCAACTATGATCTACTAGCTAGAGCAAAAACTCAACAACGACAGGTAAAATGACCACCACAACAGGCTCATGCATGATCAACTGATTTTTTTTCTTGAAAGTCTAAGAGAACATGCTCATGTCTTTTAAGCTAAAACAAACTGAGTGAACGAAGGATAAAGAGCTATAGATAACATAGCAAACCTAAAATCCTGAGACTTAGGACCCAAACCTTGTAAGAAATGGAAGCATTTGTGAAGTTTGGTTACAAGATTGTAGCACAACAATGTGAATGTCTGAATGTAATGGTCAATTGCACGGTCTCATTTCTTCACACTCATGAGAGAATCAGTAAGAAAAATTCATTTTTCCTTAGTTGCAAGTTACAAATGATCTTCAATAAACTTCCAAACAAAAAATGTTGTTTCTAAACCGAATGTATAGCTTAGAACATCTATAGATATTGTCCCAAGCATCCACATAGTGAAAAGTCTATCATTTGTCAACCACCAAACATAATTTAGATTTGTTGTTCGCCGACTTTAGTTGTCCTCAAGCTTACATGATGGTTTTCCTGCATTAGTAATATGATGAACAATACCTAGGCTGCGAATCAGAGGGAGAATTAGAGCATGCAAGAGCAAATAATTTGAGGATCATGTTAGAGAGAGATGAGACTTGAACATTGATGAAAAGACTAAATGTTTAATTTTGGTTCAACAAAAGTAGAAACATTGTGAGTAGGAATCGAATCTAGAGCATGCTTTAATACCATGTTGAAGTTTGATAAATGACAACAAATAATTTTGTTTCTCTATCTTCAATAATTTCGAAGTGTACAAAACTTGCTTACAGAGTTTATGTTTTATATACGACTCATAAATAGATAAAGATAACTTTAATAAACTAATATCTATTACTACCATAACTCATTGAAAAGAGTTTATTATCTTCTAAAACAGCTTCATCCAATATCTCATACGTGATACAGTTCTTATCCTTACATGACTCATGTGTTTGATGTTGTGGCTATGACTGTGGCTTTGGCTTCACGTGAGAGTGTATCATTTCATGCCAATATTTGGTGGAACACAAAACTTTAAGTAAAAAAGTTACAATAATTTATTCCTATTCCTTCTTTATCATTTCCTTTCCACACATTTTTAACTATCCCAACAAAGGAATTGAATATCATTTCCTTTTAATTCCCTTCTATTCAATCAATCCAAGCATAGTCTAACAATTAAACATTCTTACTCTTAAGTATAAGCTTATAGAAACTAGCTATTAACATTAATTTTTTGGATTTTGTTTTTTGGAGATAACTAGCTACGAACATAAAACAAACTAACAACGAGATTAAAGAGAAAAATTAAAATAAAAGAAAAACCAAAACTATCAAATTGAAAACCATTTTAAGCTGTTTATAAAATGAAACTTATTTTGATACAAATGTTTTTTTTTTTTTTTTGTTAATATAAAAGGCTTGAAAATATATAAAAAATGGAAATTGGAAAATTGAATAATGAATGCAAATACTTGGTAGTTTAGAGTTCTTAATTAATACTCAGGTGCTAGCATGAAGTTTGATAAGGTATTTGGATTCTAACAAAAAAAAAGACTAACTGCAGTTTAGGTTGAAAGCACGTGCTTTTAGAAATTGACTGTGCACAGTCATATCTTTGGAACTACAAAGATTTTAAAAATTGACTCTCATCCTTTTTCAAACTTATACAGATATTAAGAAGAAAAACTATTTGCTCGCTTATGCATGCTTAAGAAGAAAAGCATAAAACATAAACCTTACAAAACAACAAGTAAATAAACTGAATTTTTGTTTTTTTTTTTTTTTTTTTGGTTTTTGGTTTTTCGTGCGTGTCCTTTCGTAAAATTTTCAGGCTCAATAGCATAATGTAATCTTTAGAATATTTTTGTTTTTTTTTTTTAAAAGCATAATTTTTAAAATAAAAAATATCTTAAAAAATTTAATCAAAATAAAGAGTGATTTTTTTTTTTGTCAACTCCAACAGTATTTTTTATAATCACATTTTATTTTGCATTTTTTCATAAATAATTATAATTCATATTTTTTTTTCTTTTTTATATTATTTTTACACTAAAATAGTATTTAAAAAATTAAACTATGAAAATGTAATTGATATATTTGATTATAAGTGTGAATCGAAAATTATGAAGCAATAAATAAAACTTTATATAAAAAATAGGTTTGACTTTTTACATTTAGATAGCTAAGTCTCACTTTTTAATTATTTTATTTTTTTAATTTAAGGAGCTTATTCTTACTAAAAAAATAAAATATAACTCATTAAAATAAAAAATATGAAATTTTTAAAAAACCAATTTAAAATGCTTTTAAAAAATACCATTGATTGTTACAGGTTGTAGGGTCCACATCTGTCACAAACATTTCACATGTACATCTACAGGTCTTTAATTTAATTTCAGAGTGATGAATATTGGTGCAGCAGTTGAGAACGTTCAAGATTGAAACTTTCTTTAGCATCCAAATTCAACCCTTGTACATCATCAGATGCAGAAATGCTTTTAGAAAATACCATTGATTGTTACAGGGTGTAGGGTCCACGTCTGTCACAAACATTTCACATGTACATCTACAGGTCTTTAATTTAATTTCAAAGTGATGAATATTGGTGCAGCAGTTGAGAACGTTCAAGATTGAAACTTTCTTTAGCATCCAAATTCAACCCTTGTACACCATTAGATGCAATTGATTGAATATATTCTAAAGCATTAACACACATTCCTGGAAGAGCTAGCAAATTAGGATTAAAAAACATAATTAAATCTACGGTAAATATTATTTAATTTGCCCGGAATTATCACACTTGATTTTGTACTTTGTTCTTCAAAATATAAAAAAATATTCAAGATATAAATATTGCCCATAAACTATTGTTTTCAAATAAAATTTATTTTAATAATGTAATTTTCTCTAAAACTTTTGACAAAATTAGTGATAGAATACTTTTCATAGCTAGACAATATGGAATTTTTTTTTTTTGTTTGAATGGTAAAACGCAAGAATATAGTTGTTGGTAAAGTACGTTGCTTCAATTGTCTTCATTAAAATCTATATGAAGCTCCCCGAACAATTTTTAGCATTACCAATCCACAAATGCAAATTAATTAACATGTTGATGACTACTAGAAGCAGTGCAATGTGGTGGAGCTGGTGGGATATTGCTCTGAATAAGAAAAACGAATATTCAGCAGAGCTTCTCACCCTTTTGCTGATCACCACTTTCGCAGTGCTATGGATCTTCCAGATCACATTCAATAAGAATCCAAAGAAAGCAAGTCCCAGAATGCCACCAGGCCCTCTCGGCTTGCCACTGGTTGGATACCTTCCCTTTTTAGGTACCCAACATCACCGAGATTTTTCACAACTAGCAAAAATCTACGGCCCTATTTACAAGCTCTGGATCGGAACCAAACTGTGCATAGTGATAAGCTCACCGTCGCTCGTGAAACAAGTGGTTCGCGACCATGATTTGGTATTTGCCAACCGAGACCCACCTATTTCTGCACAAAGTGTCACCTTCGGAGGAAACGACATTGTGTTTTCGCCTTACGGCCCAACCTGGAGGAAACTACGAAAGATATTCGTGAGCCAGATGCTAGGAAACACCGTGCTTGACAATTCATACGCTCTGAGAAGAGAAGAAGTTATGAAATCTATTAGACATGTGTATGCAAATGTTGGGACCCCAATCGACATCGGGCAATTGGCGTTCTCGACGTCCATCAACGCGGTCATGAGCATGTTCTGGGGAGGCACAGTGCAAGAAGACAGAGGAGATGTTATCGGAGCAGAGTTAAGGGATGTGACCACGGAGCTTATGGTACTGCTGGGGAAATTTAACGTTTCGGACATTTTCCCCGTGCTTGCGAGATTTGATCTACAAGGAATACAGAGGCAAGTCAAGAAGGTGGCTTGTATGTTTGAGCGGATTTTCGATTCTGCAATCGAAGAGCGGAGGAACATAATGGCTGCAGCGAAAGAGGAGGGGCTACATGAAGGAAATGAAAAAGGGAAGGATATTCTGCAATTCCTCTTGAGGCTCCATGCTGGTGATGATAGTTCATCATCAATTACTATGTCCCAACTTAAGGCCATTCTAATGGTATGCAATATTCTTATTTTCTTCCAATACTATATTTACATATATATAGTCATTTTATGGTTGTAGTTACTAAACTTTACATGTATACGGTATTTCTATAGCACCTTTTAACCATGCTTTTAAGATAAAATTGGTGTTCATAATTTATTATCAGTGATAGTTTTGTCTTAAAACTATTTTAAGGAAGACATATCGTTATTATTATTGATTATCAATAACGCATTGGTCACTGAGAATTTATTTTAATAACGAAGCCGTCGTTAATAATAAATTATTTGTGAAAATTTATATTTTAAAATAGTAACGATATCGGAATTAATAGACATATATATATATATATATATATATAGACACACATATAAGGATATTATGATCTTATAGTTAGGATGCAGTGCCAATTAGTCAATGTAAAATTTACAATGTATGGTATAAAGATATGATTAGGATTATTAATGATTATCCATATTTTAAAATAGTACAGATATTCATACATACATAAATATATTAGAATATTATCATTTTATAGTTAGGAAACAATAAACATTGCATCCTATAAAGTTGTGATTAATTAGGATTTAATTATATATAACATTAGTTCTTTGATATATATATATATATATATATTTAATTTTCTTTCAAAATCAAACAGGACATTGTGGTGGGTGGAACCGATACTACTGCAACAACAGTGGAATGGGTAATTACAGAGCTGATCCAGCATCCAGAGGCAATGAAGAAAGTCCACCAAGAACTAACACAAGTTGTGGGGTTGAACAATTTGGTTGAAGAGTCTCATCTTCCCAAATTGACATATTTGGATGCTGTGATTAAAGAGTCATTTCGTTTGCACCCAGCACTGCCATTGCTAGCACCTCGTTGTCCTAGTGAATGTACCACAGTTGGTGGGTACATGGTACCCAAAGGTGCTAGGATTTTCCTAAATATTTGGGCTATACATAGAGACCCTAATATTTGGGAAAATCCTTCGGAATTTAGACCCGAGAGGTTCCTCAATGGTCATATGAAATTTGATTACAACGGTAACAATTTCGAATATCTACCATTTGGATCTGGAAGAAGAATTTGTGCAGGGATTCCATTAGCTGAAAAGATGCTGAATTTTGAGGTGGCTTCCTTCTTGCACTCTTTCGAATGGAAAATGCCACTTGGTGAAAAGCTTGATATGTCCGACAGATTTGGGATTGTGACAAAGAAAATGACACCTTTAGTTGCCATTCCAACACTGAGGTTATCCAATTTAGAGCTTTACGCTTGAAAATCAATAAAGAAGTTTCATGCTAAGAATAATGGTACTGGTATTTTCTTCAATAATGGAGCTCATATGTTGCAATCCAAATATTAGAGCTTCCGTAACTCTTATCATAGATATTTCAATAATTATCAACGACGATACAGATTAGATGAGTGGATCATAAGATGAACATGCAGGAAATCAGATTTGTGACGATGATCTTGTTCAATATATTGTATGCACTATTATATATGAGTTTATGCATTTGTTTGTCTTATCTATATACAGTACGTACTGAAATTAAAATATGGTAGCTGGCAAGATTATCCTTTAGTGTTTTGCATTTTGAACTTTATTTTATTTTTTCCATGCATTATAAACTCCGAAGTTTGAATGTTGTTACACCATGAAGACCTTTTTAATTTTACCAATTCTAAGATAAAAAAAATGCACGTGAAAGGCAAATATAGGAGCATTATGGTTATTTCTCTTTTTCCTTCATTCTCTCTCTCTCTTTCCATTTTTTGGAAACCCAAAATTTTTTTTCTCTCTCTCTCACCGTTCTATTTTCTCTCTGCAAACGTAAACCCATAAAAACTATAATTTTCGTCTCCTCTCTCTTCTTTGTTCAACCATTCCCAAATTCATTCTCCCCATTTCCAACAACAAATTAAGTATTGGTGCTGGAATACCCAAAAGAATGGATATTCCTCCTTCACACCCACACCAGATCCTATCCATTTCACCATATGCTTGATCCCTGTCTCCTATCTGGTGATCTGGCAAATAGGTTCACAGAATTTCAATCCTAAACCAACCCATTCCATGTCTTTATCATAACCATCATTGTTCTCGCTTGAAGGTTAAGAAATTGGCACAAACCAGGAGTAAATTTGTGCAAAAAAGCAAGTGTATTTTTAAGCCAATCATTGAGGAAGGCAAAGAAAGTGGCATAAACACATGGCGTCGATTTGGCCGTCATTCGATGTCAAGCTCTGTATGTATATATATATATATTCCATAATGTCAGGACTACTACAAACCCCACCAGCCGGGGTTTGTAGCGTCCCCGACTGTTAAATTCAAATAACAGAGTAAATCTTAATTTTGACCGCTTGACACACGTGCATATCACGTGTTTGGAAATCTGATATCAGCTTCCCACTCTCCTGCCACAGCCTTCCTCCCCGACTCTTCTGCCACAGCCCTAAATCAAACCCGATTGCCGCCCAAGGTTCTGCCTTCCAGCCACTCCGCCGATTGAAAGCCTGACTGGTGGGACCGTCGATTGCAGCCAAAGGAATCGGCCTGAAGCTCTCCGACTCAGCCTCCTCTCCCCTCCCCGAGAAGCCGNTGCCACAGCCTTCCTCCCCGACTCTTCTGCCACAGCCCTAAATCAAACCCGATTGCCGCCCAAGGTTCTGCCTTCCAGCCACTCGGCCGATTGAAAGCCTGACTGGTGGGACCGTCGATTGCAGCCAAAGGAATCGGCCTGAAGCTCTCCGACTCAGCCTCCTCTCCCCTCCCCGAGAAGCCGCGATCTCTTGCCCCGATTCTCAACCCTAAATCAAAAGATTCTGGCCAGGTTCTGCAATTGCTTTTAGCCACTCTGCCGCCGATTGAAAGCCCGACTGGTGGGAGCGCCGATTGCCGCCGAAGGAATCTGCTGCAAGCGCTCCGACTAAGCCGAGCCCCCTTCCCCGAGAAGCAGCGATTCTCCACTGTAGAAGCTCTCTGATTGCCGCCGACTCCCAACAAATGCCGATTGCCGCCGAAGCCATTGAAGCCGACTGAACCTTCTTGGCTTTCCTTCCTTTCCCAAACAGGTTTCTCGACTGAAGCTTCTCGGCTGAACTCCTTTTTTTGTTATTTTTTTGGGCTGAATTTTTTTGTTTGATATGTCAAATTAGGAATTTATGTAGATGGAATTGTAGATTGGATATGTCAACAAGGTGTTATGATATCAGATTGTGTTATGCTGTTATGGATTTGTGACGGAAAAAGAAACATTTTTTTTTTCAATTTCGTTCGCGGTGAATGTGTGATTGCTTCATTCCATAACGCCTATCTATTTTATTTATTTATTTTTTAATATCACGCTTTTGGACTCTTTTTGTATACCCAAAAATTGATCAGTACCGCCAAAGAAGTGATACTCATATTCCAAAATCTGATTTTTTTTTCCTACTTAAATGTCTAAGAACCCATCTCAACCCGAAATTGAGGCCATGCCATTCTTTGAAGCTTTTAAGAAAATTAAGCGTTTGAAACTATTTGAGCCTTATTTGATGGAATTGTGTTATGTAGATGGAATTGTATATGGAATTGGACATACTGCATAACTATGTGCTGTTGTTGTCGTATTTTGTGTTTCTGAATCAAGTTTTGCAGCAACTTTGAATCAAGTATAATAATATTTGTTTAAAAAAAAAACACAGAGCATATGAGAAAAATTGCCTATTTGTTTCATTGACTGTTCTGTTTGGGCTGTTGACTTCAGTAACAGATAGACAAATATTGCCTATTAATTGCTCATCACACAATTATGCATGAAATGCTAGTACTTAAATGTTCAAGAAAGCATACAAGAAAAATAAAATCTTATCAGAAAGTTGAAAGTTGCATCTAATGTTTACCACCCATTGTAATTTATCAGAAACACAAAATACGGCAACAACAGCACATAGTTATGCAGTATGTCCAATTCCATCTACAATTCCATCAAATAAGGCTCAAATAGTTTCAAACGCTTAATTTTCTTAAAAGCTTCAAAGAATGGCATGGCCTCAATTTCGGGTTGAGATGGGTTCTTAGACATTTAAGTAGGAAATAAAAAAATCAGATTTTGGAATATGAGTATCACTTCTTTGGCGGTACTGATCAATTTTTGGGTATACAAAAAAAGTCCAAAAGAGTAATATTAAAAAATAAATAAATAAAATAGATAGGTGTTATGGAATGAAACAATCACATATTCACCGCGAACAAAATTGAAAAAACAAATGTTTCTTTTTCCCTCACAAATCCATAACACCATAAAACAATCTGATATCATAACACCTTGTTGACATATCCAATCTACAATTCCATCTACATGAATTCCTAATTTGACATATCAAACAAAAAAATTCAGCCAAAAAAAAAAACAAAAAGAGGAGTTCAGCCGAGAAGCTTCATTCGAGAAACCTGTTTGGGAAAGGAAGGAAAGCCAAGAAGGTTCAGTCGGCTTCAATGGCTTCTGCAGCAATCGGTGCTTGTTGGGAGTCGGCGACACTCGGGGAGCTTCTACAGTGGAGAATCGTTGCTTCTCGGGGAGGGGCGCTTGGCTGAGTCGGAGAGCTTGCAGCAGATTCCTTCGGCGGCAATCGGCGCTCCAATTAGTCGGGCTTTCAATCGGTGGCGGAGTGGCTAGAAGCAATTGCAGAACCTGGCCAGAATCTTTTGATTTAGGGCTGGGAATCAGGGCAGGAGATCGCGGCTTCTCAGGGAGGGGAGGCTGGAAGGCAGAACCTTAGGCGGCAATCGGGTTTGATTTAGGGCTGTGGCAGAAAAGTCGGGGAGTAGGGCTGTGGCAGGAGAGTGGGAAGCTGATATCAGATTTCCAAACACGTGATATGCACATGTGTCAAGCAGTCAAAATTAAAATTGACTTTCTTATTGGAATTTAACAGTCGAGGACGCTACAAACCCCGGCTGGTGGGGTTTGTAGCAGTCCTGTCCATAATGTCGTGGAAATCAAAGCAAATCTTTCTTTCTTTTCTTGGGTAAATAAAATTGCTTTTAGCACAAAAAAAAGGCTCAAAAGAGCTAACAACCCAGCTGCACAAGACAACTTGTCCAATGCCACTTGGCTAATGAGCTGCTGAGGAACACACCTATCTAAACAACTATGAAAAACAAAGGACAAGTACGACGAGAGGGAGACTTTGGCTACTAGGTCTGCCAATTTATTGATCTCTTTCCCCGACCATAGAAGCTTCCAAGGAAGCCGACAAAGAAGATCCCATAGATGAATGATGCTCTTCCTCATGTGCCACCCTCAAGGGATCTGAACAGAATTGATAATCTCCACTGCAAGTTCAAGTTGGTCCCAATATCAAAAGCCCATTATAGGGCTAACATCTACGCGATCTCTAGCTCTATCTTATTGACTAAGATCTCGGGAAAATTACTTCTCTGATATCATCATGATTCACTAAGGAAAAAGCAACTTTGTCAAGGCCAAGAACCATATCCGGATTGGATTTAAACCACCAAGCTTGTGGAACTATCCAAGCATTATAAATCCCTTAGCACTCATTCACAATCTTGACTTCCTTTAAAGCTTCCTCAAAACGATTGACATGCGCATGAAACCCTAAAAGGTTTGTTGTACACACATTGAATTCTTTCCAACCAAACCGTATAGAAATGAAGACACAAGATTTTAGCAAGCTCCTTGTCCAACCTCTGCCTAGAAAAGGACTTACCAAAATAGCTACTAAACTCATATTCTACACCATTACTAGGGAGACCTTCGAACCTCAACCCCTATTGACTAGCAAAGGCCAAACTTCTAGAAAATGGGCAAGCCAAAAACAAATGATCCACAGCTTCACCCTCCCAATCACAAAAAACACACCCTTGCTCTACATGTCTAATATTTTCAAACATTGTCATCTAGTACATAACAACTGACCAAGATTTCTCTAGCAGAAGACTTTAAGTCTTTCATGGAGTTTGGTCCACCACGAGACTTCCTATAACACATTACCAACCCCCCATTAGGTCACCATTAACATTAAACTGCTATGAATTGAGAAATTACGCTAATGATTCCCTATCCATAATAGACTATCTTCGCATCTGTCTCTTGGCCAAATTAACTTGGCTATTGCTCCAACCAAATCTCTCATAAGATGGAGATTTTGTAAATCCATACCAAACCTATGTCCCTTCACATCTAAACTCTGCCACCAGAACATGATGCCCTAGCACCATCATCTCCTTGAGAACCAATACCTTATGTTGTGTCCCTGGTACCCATGGATCACAACCTGGGTTTATTGACCATCCTACACTAATAGAAAAGTAAGAACCTTGCCTAAGAATCCTTTATGTGCTAAGATTTCCCCTCCTGGTAAAAAAGCTTATAGGATTCTTCTTGCATGTAAAAAAGGCAAGATTTTTTTAGTATTTGGTCTTAAGTAATGTGATGCCCCCATAAGCCATCTTATCCATTAGCAAGCTTCCATCTAAGCTTCGAAAGAATAACAACATTGAAGTTAGCAAACCTTTTAAAGCCGATACCACCAAACCTCCTTGTTTTGCACAAGTTAGCCCATGCTATCAAAGCCAAATACTGACCAAAATTTTCTAACCATGGCATCAAGCTGGTCGCACACACTTATAGGAACCCTAAAGGTCGACATAATGTAAGTGGGAATAGATTGAATAACTACTTTCATCAGTCTGTTATTCCCAACCCTCATAAGGATTTACGCTTGCCAACCCTCTCATGCTTCATTTGCACCTACTCTTTCATCCTACCAAACTCTTTTCATTTGTACCTTCGAAACACTTGTAAATTCATTAGATAAATGGACTATGAGTTCATATCTTTTAGGCCAAGCTTCAATTTGATTTCCTTCCTCGCTTGAGAATTCAAGTTCATGGAGAACATAATATTGGACTTATCATAATTGGACTCTTGGTCATACCACCTGCCATACATCTCTAAACATCGTTGAATAGAATTTTCATTCTTAATATGTAGCCTTGCAAGAAATTAGCTAATCATCTTCATAGAAATTCATAATGGAATTTGCATTCTTAGAGCTTCTATGCATATCTTGATTTAACAAGCACAAGATAGTTTAATCATCCCAATCTAGAGTACCAAATTTAAGCCCTAACACATGTAAACTCAATAAGCTCTTGTTAAGGTATCACTCGGCATTATGATATTCATATCTACTATGCATTTCATTGCAAACAATACTATATCCCTTATCCTTAAGCGAATATAATATTAAGTCTTTCACTTTTCATGAAAGAGTTAATATCAAAAATGAAATATTAATTATCAATATAAATTAAAACCAATCATGTATTAAAAACTAAATGTTCATAGTAGGGCTACATCATAATCCTTATAAAAGCTTAGCTAATCATGTTCCTAGAAATAGCCATCAATAAATCAACACAAAACATATTATGAATGACCAAAAGAAGAAGAAAAGAAAGCAAATCTAAAACTTGCGGCTGACCAAATTCTCGTTCTTGTTCCTTCTTCGATCACTCTTCAAAATATGACTCCAAAGCAAGGTTGAATCTTCCCAAAGCTTGTTGGCCAAAATTTTCCCTTCTTTTTCTTTCGATGTAGCTAAATTCTCCCTTCTTAAACTCTTGAGAATTGTCATGTGTGAAATAGAATGTAGAATATAGAATGGTGTTTAATGGAAAAGAGATTCCCAAAAGCTTTAAGGAGTAGAGTACTTATAGGAAAAAAGTGCTTGTAAAGTAAGAAAAAACCATAAAGTTATAACCTTACCCTAATTCTAATTATTGAAGATAATAGAAACAAAATATTAATAAAACTAAAGCATTCCCTATTATTACTCTAATGGCTTGCCATATAAAATTATAGGAGTAATTGGTGCCCTCAAAATGATGTCACACTCCTAAATTAGAGTATTTCAATCTCCTCCAAATCTAATTCATTCACCAATTAATAATCCACTTATTATTATTGGAATAATCTAAAATTTTCAAGTAGCATGTGATGTGGCAATAATAGCACACTTGGCTGGAGAGCAATGATGTGACAATCTCAATCATCCATGTATAGGTGGCATCTTAGTTGGCAAAGACACTTTTCTTAATACCTTTTATGTTCGTCAGGTAGATTCCAAGTACAATTTGGATAACCAAATGAACTTTGAATTCAATGATTGTAGTTGTAAATGTTAGATCTATATCTTATCTTTCTAGGAATATCTTGATCAAATAGAATGGACACTGTGAAGGCCCTAAATGTCAACTTCTCCATATGAGTGTAAGTCGATTGCAACTGCTACAAATGTTCATCTTCAAAATCCAATAGGTATTGATTGGCTGATTCAATTTAAATGAAACTTTATATAATTGAACCTTGTTGAATCAGGAATTATTATAAACTAGAATTGTATAGAAAATCTATGTGTAGCTCTAGATATGATTTTGTTCAGTAAAGATTATGCATAAAATATAGCAAATTTTAGCAAATTTCATCATTTGTTATTATTTCTCTAAAAATAGAAAAATATAGCAAATTAGTATTTTTCAATATCAATCAAATCAAAACTAGCAAAAATTAAACATAAAATATGGCATAAAATATCATCTTTTTATGCCTATCATCTACTGGTTCTTGACTATAGGGATTAGGACAATGAAAGTCTAATTATTCCCAATAGAAATGCTTTCAGTTCAAAAGGTCCCTTGAACAAAGTAAACCAATTGATCTTTGACAATCAACTAATAAAACCAATAGAAAGTCCTAGGAAATTAATCAGGACCCGAGGCTTTTAAAAGATTCATCGACTAAACCACCTCTTTAATCTTTACTTCATCTGGTATCCTTATCAAGTGAATGTCTTCCTCCTCGCTAATATAGGGTTCCACCATATCCCATAACTAATTTTTGATATTCAGTTCTAAGGAAGCGAAAAGGTTTTGGAATTTCCAACTCAAATAATCACTAATATGCTCTATTCCCTTCAACCAATTCCTTTCATCTTTAATTTTCACTATATTATTCATTCTTATACAAATCGAGACAATAGTATGTAAATTATTTTACAGCAATCTCCATCCTTCTACCAAATTTATCTTGACTTATGTCAAAGAATAGATTCAAGCCTATGCCTTTGTTCTCTTAGATAATATTCGAGGAAAGCTCTCGCCTATCTGTCTGTTAGCCCATTATGATTGAATCTTTACAATTTCATTTCAAGCTCATCTTTTTTTTGGTTGGAAAAGCCAAAGGTAGATCTATTCCATCTATTAAGCGCCTCATATGTGAATCTTAGCAACTTGATCCCTTCTACAATCATCTACTCAAGCTTGAAAAAAGGTGAAAGGCCTTAGGGGAGCCATTTTCTAGCAATCTAGAACCAACCTAATGAGGTTTCAATCATACTCTTCTCTCAGTAAATGAACAGCTACCATCTCAAGGTGTAAAGCCAACTAGCAATGGCTTACTACGACGTTACCTAATCTCTCATGCACTAAGGAGTTCCCGTCATGGCCATTGTCCCAAGTGAAACTAAAACACACAACCTCAGATCAATCTCTATAACATCGGAGATAAACTTCTAAGTAATAGTTGTCTCCCCTATATCGGTTTCCCATTAAATTTATCATGGTGGTAAGGGATAATGTGGCCAAAGAAAATTCTCCAACCTCTTAACCCTTATTGTCTTCCATAACAACACTTAAAACCCTATCATTCTTGTTCATAACCCTAAGACCTAGGTCTTTCATCCACATGAGGCAGAAGCCCCCTGCCAACCCTATAAGATCCACCACCTCACAAGAATTGAAACCAAGAAACTTTTCGATCTTCAACATTTTGATTCCTCAACATTTTGTTTCCATGAGAAACAAACACTTGGGTTTGAACCAAGCCACCATTGATTTGATGGCACCCAGCGTCTCTAGGCTACCTAGGCCTCTATAATTCCAAGCTAAGAAGCTCAAGGAAGAGGGAAAGGCATGAAATGGTGCACCTCCTTAGCCATCTGAAAATTCGGTTGACGAATGGTAGAACTTCATGGTCCTTCTAAACCTGAGCGAGAATACAAATCGTACTAGTGTCTTCTTCCCCCACGCTTTTTTCTGTTTCTGGCTTCTCTCTTTAGCTTCATCAAGGAACCTCTAACTCTTGTAGGTTGACTAATCCTCTAAGGGGAAACCCCCATTTGAAAGTGCTAATTGGAAAGGTTAGCTAAACTCAATTATCAATCTACCTCCTCCACACTTGGGCCTCCGAGGGCATCTCTTTGGGCCTCCCTAAAAGACCTGGTTAATTCCTATTGAGTAGCCTTCTTCTTCTAAAAACTTGAAGTAGTAGAGTCAACACCCTCTAGTCTATTGCCCATCAATAGGTCTAATTGAGTCGATTCTAAGCCAAGCCACCTGCACATGTCCTCTCTAGCTCTGCTATAGCCATGCACACATACATACATACATACATACATACATACATACATACATACATACATACATACATACAAATAATATATGTATAGAGAAACACAACATTTTAGATAGGTTGTTTGGTAAAAACAAACTAAAAAGGAGTTTTTAAGAGAGTAGATAAGTAATATACTTTTTTTCCGAGAATTTAGTTGAAGACAATTAAAGTGAAATACTTACATAGTTAAAGATGTAACTCAAGCCAACATTCCAAAAATATTTAGGCAAATAATCTTATAAAGTGGTATTAGTAAGGATGGGTTTCATAGGTTGTCATCTTGGAGAGAACCTATAAAAAAAAAAAAAAAGCTTTCCCATCGTTATTAGGCTACATATGTATTGTTTTGAAAGGTCAAAGTGAAATATAGAACAACATACTTTGGCTATTATAGCATTAATTAATAGCGCATTTTTGGTTAATGTTATAAAAGTTATTGTAATTTTATCGACACTATTGTTATAGCAATTTTAATTTTAAAACAACTTTTTTCCTTTTCTTAAAATGGCGCCAATGCTGCTGAGCCCAAAATTCCTCATAAGTCCAAAATTCCTCTAATGCTCAAAATTTTCTAAGACCCATAATTTTCAGTATCCTTCTCTCTCAAATCTCTATCACCAAAATTCCCAATTTTCTAACACGCAAAATTCCTAGACGCTTGCCACTCTCAGTCTCACTATCCCACCTAGACGCCTCTTTCACTCACCAAGACCACAGAAAAATTTGGTCACTTTCAGGTTCACTCTCTAGCTCCATGGAGACAACATTGATCTTACAAGGTTTCTTGTTGTGGTTGTTGTTTTCATTTTCCCTTTTTCTGTGAAACAAAACTTGTAATTGCTTTCTCACTCTTTAATGCATATCTTAACCTCTCTCATCATCCTTACAATTACACTTAATCACCTAGCTCTCCCATTCTCTCAGTCTCACGATCTCTCACCATCCATATTGATCTCTCTATCTCTTGGGTTTTGTCTTTCTTTTTCTATTTGATTCTTCCTAATTATCATTCATCAAATTCAACTCCCCATTTTGTACTTCCAGTTCCTGATTTGTTAGAGCCCTAAATTTCTTTCTCTAATTATCCTCAATAGAGCTTTAGCACATCCTCGAGATCATTCTTGAGAAGCTTGAAGCGGCTAAGTTGAGTGGATGTTAGGTGAGACTAGAAAATCCAGTACGATCGAGGATTTCATTGCCAAAATTGTCACCAAGTGAGACGATGGTCATGGGTTGTGTTTGATTTTGCTGAAATTTGTTCTGGAAGTAATTTCGGTAATCTTTGTTTTTGTTTTGTTATTTTCTTTAAAAAATAAATAAATTATGTTTATACATTTGAGATTAGTGTTTGTTTAGATTTTGTTGTGGTGAATTGATAGTGAGCTGCACAATTTCTGTTGGAAGTGTATTGGTTAGGTCCATTAGTACTTTGAAATTAAGATTCAGAGAGCCTCAACACTACTTAAATTCCTTCATTTTTTCATTATAATAATACTAACTGCTAATATCTAATATTCTCCCATCTATCATCGCAATATCTATTTATGTTAGTTTTCAGAGTTTATATATTGATCTACTTTCCAAACTAAATAATCACTACAGAGCATTGCAGAATGTTTTAAGCGGAATAAGAATGCTAGATTTCATTTATCTTGCCAGAATGTTCATGCTTTTAGTAGGACAATATAGAATAGAAGAAAACTATTAGCTATTATCCCTATCTTAACAATACAGTAAAATGATAAGTAGGTTTATTCATAATCATGTTACAACTTATCACTTTTTTTTTTCTTTCTCTCTCTATATATATATGTGTATATATATTTCTACATACATTTTGGCATAAAGAAGGTTCAATTCGTGGAGGCCTAATAAGCCTAAAAGTTCGATATGGATGAATATCAAGTAATATATAGTTTTCCTATAACAGTTGTTTAGAGTTTATCTTCTTGTTTTAATATTTTTAATTATGAGTTTATGGTGTAGGCTCAGTGGTTTAGAACTTAGCAAAAGGAATTGGTGATAGGACTCACCTCGGAAATCCTTCCAGTTTGTCTAGAGAAGTCTTGCCCAAGGAAGATTCCTCTTCCGAAAGATGTCTAATATATAAGTAATCAATAAGTAATATACGATTTATAAAATAAAACAAGCATCACATCAATAGCTTAATAGGTCATACAATACTATTAAATTTGTTTGAAAAGTAGGTGGAATATCATAGTCACTAAGTGAAATAAGAAAGACTTATAAAATTATATAGTTCGAAAGTAAGCAGAATGAAAGCAACAAAGTCTATTACATAATCAAGGAAACAATAATAGAAATCAAGTACGAATACAATGCTGACAGTAGCTCAGGGAAACTACAGCTAGGACCTAGGGAAACGAGTTTAAAAATACAAAATGTGAGATATGGATATCTCAGTTAGTGCTCCTAAAGAGTTACAAAATAGATGTCTAATAGGTAAACTTCCTTACGCTCAAAACCTCACACTACTCTTTGAAAAAATCTCCATTTTGAAAATGTTTTTACAGAACTTTAGATTTTTCCTCAAAAATCATTAAATCATGATTTCAGGGAAAGAAAGTAATTTAACACAATTACTTATAATCATTGATCAGTCACTAGATCCGTAAATAAAATTTCATAAAACATTTGAATTCATTTTGAAAAATAGACTCTCATAAAATCTCAATTCGATGGGCCACAACCCATAAAAGTAAACATACTAGCCATAACTCATAAATTCAAAACCAATTTAAAAACTTAAAATCTACAATCATATATCAAAATCGGTAACATACACTAGTATCGGGGCATGTGACCCTCAATATCCTGACGGCGTCAGAAGCAAAGAGAAAGGGGTATAACTCATCATGACGTACCGACATCCCAAATAAATCATGTCAAAATCTTCATCATCTCTCTTTCAACACATGTTTGAGTAACATCATAATAGCATGCATAATATCATACATATATCAATACTATATGATACTGATAAAAATAATTTTCGAGATCACCTATCATTAGATTTCATCAATTTCTTAGATCTTTTTATTTTAAAATTATAATAAATTTAACAATTTTTAAAAATTTCATATTTTGGAAAAATTCACAAAAGGTATTCAAATCTGTTTACAATCGTAAATTGTCCCAAAACTTTTTAAATTTCACAAAAGTCACAATTTTTTTGAAATTACCATTTTACCCAAAAATTTCTAAAAAATAATGAAATGTCCAAAAATTTCATAAATCGCCAAATAACCATTCAAAATATAAATTTCATATTTATTCCAAATAAATATGAAGTTCTATTAAAACTACAAAACATAAAGCATAATCAAGATTTTGCAACCATTTAGATTCACATAAATCATATATTTTAGGCGACACAATCAACACCAACGTGTAGATCGCCACGAGAACTTTTCAACGGCACAAACCTTGAGTCTTCACTCATCGAAATTTAAGAGATATAAAGGCGAAAAGGTGGCTCCGTGGAATAATCTATTCTCTCACTTCTTTCTACCCGAGGTTGATGATGATGAATAGTATATGTATAGGAAAACGTGTAAGCAACATTTATAGACCAAAAACTGAACCTCTAACTATTGACAGCTGTTGTACGACACTGAGATTTTAATTGAGGTGCTCAAAAAATACCGAATCACATGAAAGAAAGACTGAGAAATGTACATATAAATTATAAGTCTCAACCAGAATTTAAAATACAACTTTGTTTGTCCATAGCTAGAAATTTGCAGCTCTGAATTAGAGATGCCACTAGAATACGGACTGAAGACGACATCCTCTATGCCATGCTTGATGAGGTTCAAGCAAAAAATTTCCTGGATAAAAAGTCAATGTTGGGCTTGCATCTAGTCAACTTAGCCCAAATATTCAAACAGATAAGTGTTAAAAATTTGGATCGTTAAAACTGGAAAGTAGTTTCACAGAGATACATATGCTTTAAATTTTGAAGGGTTTGGTGCCATGGGATGTCGGCTATAAGAAATGTGTAGTAAAGTGTGGGTATATGATGATAGAAACAAGAGCAAGTAATTTTGATCAGCTCGCATATTTTATACATTTGTTGTTCATGTTTTTGAAAGACTGTTTTTAAACTTAATGTTTAGTCCATGCTTGTAGTCTTGTTTATATGGGTAGTGTTTATGGATTTTGTAGGTGTGTTTACATTCATAAAAGTCTTAGAAATTCCTTGACACAAACATCTAAATGCTTATTTAATTTCTTTTTTATTTTGTCTAGATTTAAAGTTTGGTATTTGAGATACTTTTGCTCAAATGAAACAAAGCTCTTGTTGAGATAATTCTGTGAGAATTCTAATTGATCATTGTTTGATGTCATTAAATAGTATCTTATCATTTAGTTTTCCTATTGTTATGTATCATGACATGTCAACAACTAGATCCAAATCCAACTATAGTTCCCTTAAGAAGCCTTGTCTTCACACCTTGGCCTTTTCATTAGGTCCAAATTTCTACCTAACTAGTTGTTATGGTAAACATTTAGCTATTACTTATTTACTTATTTTTCTCCACTGTGATACTTTGTTTATGACTTTCATCAATGTGGTAATACGTTTCTTTTTAATGGTAACCAGTTTCATATTTAATATGACGATTGGAGATATTAGCAATTGTTTTTTGTTTTGATTATGGACCAGATACACTACAACACAAGTCATCTATTACAACATATGAAAAACGCTATCTATGACTTTCAATAGCGTTTTGTGAATCCCTGTTATAACACCCACTATAAAAAATCGAACCTTTCTTACAGTGTTTTTCAGTTGGTATTGAAAACATTATAATATGATAGCCTTTAGGTAGTTGCTATAAAAAACACTATAGTAAACTTAAATAATAAAGTTTTGTACTTTTCTCCAATATATATACAATAGCATTGAAGAATTGCTATGTATTGGTTTTTCAAGTTCTCATATTTAATATCATAGCATTTGTACATTTCAAGTTCTCATATTGTTTTTATAGCAATATATTGTGCAAAAATTAATACCTATGAATTCACTATAATATAAATTGAAAATAATTATGCAAAATTTGTTCATAGTATATTCATACGTCAAAATCCTAATTGCATATTCAGTTCTATATGTTTTCATTAAAATAAAACACTCGTTAGAAACTAAAACATGCAAAAGCATTTCTTTGTAACTTGGCTAACTGCAACTTTGCCTCTGAAATCTTATTGGAAAAGTATTTAAAAAATTCCTCAACGTCGTGCAACTTCTCTTCCATCAACATGTATATTTCTCTGAAAGTGTCTGCATAAAGATATTTTATGAAGGAAGTCAAGAATTTATGGTTGGAGACTATCCATGAAGTTATCTAGCTATCTTACCTCAAAATCTAAAATGAGACTACCATTTCTTCCATGGTGACCTATTGAAGGTAAAGTAAAAAGGACTTTAAGCTGAATTCTTCGGCTTGAAGCTAGAGCAACTAGTGAAGTAGGCATGTAAACCTCACAGAACATAACATTGGGCCATTAGTTAGCATGTAACCAGATTCAACATAGAACAAATAACTAGTAACTTACAGGTAACTGCATATAAAAGTAAAAACCAATTTTGTTTTTATTCTGCAATGTTACTCCCGAAGCAACTTACTACCTACTAAATTAATTCTACGCTCCAAAGCTTTAAGGGATATAATGTCAAGGATATACTGACTTCACTAGTAGCAAAAACATCGACGGACATTCTAAATCTCTGAAAGTGGAAGATACCTGCATCGATAAGGCCATACTAGAGATTAAGCTAGCTAGTAGCAACTAATTACGGCAACCAACCAACAAAAAGAATAAAAGAGAAATTGAAAAGAAAATTGAGGTCATTTGCTTTCTCACTTTTGCAAGGAAGCCATATTGATCAAGCATACAATAACTAACATCCAAGATGGTCACATTCCATTTTAGAACAAAGCTCTTTAGTACTGCCTGCTATTGAGAAAAAGACAAGCAAATATTTTTCCTAGCTTCAATACAGTTGTAGTATTTAGTTTTTCAATTAATGTTCAGTCACAAACCTCACTCATATCGCTTGACTGTGAAATTCAAGCAACAAGAAAAGGATAATGGTAAACAAATTAGAAATTCAGGTCACCATAATTGAAACCACAACGCAACAAATCATAGACAAACACAATGTGGCACAAAACTTAACACATTAAAAGACCCACTTTAATGCCTTCTATTTATTAAAAACTAAACTTTATTGATAGAAGACATTACATAGAAAAAAAAAAGTAAAGAGGATGAGGAATCCTCAAATACAATAGAAACAAATTATAGGAACAAGGAAGTTTGAAAGTATAAAGTAGGATGATTGGATAATTATCATTAAGTTTCGAAGGAAGAAGAAGATTCAATTAATTCTCCACTTTTTCACACTTTCCAATTTTGGCCTTCCTTCTATTCATATAATTTTTTAACTTCAAGGGCATTATGGTCATTCTAGCTCATTTTAATTTCTTTTCTCTCTTTTTTATTTATTTTATTTATTTTTTATATCTACATTAACTCTACTTAAATATACTAATGCACCAATTTTTAACTCTAAATTTTAATTACTCTAGATTAAATTTTAAAACTAAAGCAAAATGTCAACAACTGTAATTATACAACAAAACTATTACTCTAGTAATTATTTTCCTTATATTATGTTTAGTATTATTACTATTATTACCAAAACATAATTAACAATATCTTAACTAATTTAGTCCCTACACAAAACATAATTAACTCTAATTACTTTATTAAACACTACTTAGGTGATAGGGTGTTACACTTTTGGTTCAGTTTGTAAAACGTAAACGGTTTGGCTCGATTTGTTATGTAAAAAAAACCACGACTAACGGTTTGATTTGCAGTTTAGATTATTTTCATACCGAAGTAACCCAAACTGCCTACTAATAAATGATATATTTTTAATATTTTTTATTATTAATGATATATATTATTTTTGAATTTTAATATATACTTTTTATTTGATAATTTTAATTTTAATTCAGATAACCCTAAGACAAAATACACACATCACATTTCTACCTCTCTACCTCCACAACCTAGATTATTTGGAAATCCACCTCCACCTTCACCTCTACCCCTCCATCTTTCAGAGCACTTCACCTCCATACTGTTGTGTTCTAGAGACAAGGTAAGTGCTAAATCTCTTTTTCCATCTCTTTCTTATTCCTCTTCTAAGAATACACAGAGATGATGAGTTCTACCCATTTTTTGATTTTTTATCAAACCAAAAGTTTTTCTTGCGCTAGTCCTTTTAGTCTCTTAGCGACTTCTTATTGTTGCAGACTTGAAGGTGTGTGCATTTACAAATTCTTTTGAGCATTCAATTGTTTCTTTGATTTTCTTTTTGCAATCTCTAATTCAACAATTTTTTATTTTTTTTTCTTTTGTAATTTAATTTTGTACATTTGGAATATGGAATCAATATATATATAATATTATGTATATTAGTAGCTATTGGTCAAAGGGTTCGCCATTCAATATTCAATTTCATCTTGAATGTGATTTGGATGCTGGTTATTTTGGTTTCAATATATATAATATTTTGAAATTTGGAGAAAGTTTCTTACTTAATTGTAACATAGATAACAAAGGCCATTCTTATAAGTACATGCAGATTAAAGGTTCCACTTTGACTCTTACATTTTCTATTGAGCTCATGACAAGTTTCATAAGTGTTTGATTATTCATAATTTTGGGAATGTCATTTTCTATGATTGTGGAGTTTTTATTGTTATGTACGTATAATTTATGATTTTGTTTTGTTTGTATATGTGGTTTAAATAGGTTTAAAATGGAGATGGACCATTTAGATGAGTTTTATGAGGCTGATGGGTTTTTTGATGGTTGTCCACCCTATGATGTATAACTAGTATCTCAAGCCTCAAAACAAGTAGATAATCCTAATTCTAAAGCCAACAAGAGAAAACCTTTTAGGTTCAAATATGATGTTTGGCATCATTATGTGAAAATTGAGAATAATGATCGGTGCAAGTGTAAATATTGTGGTCGAGATTATAATTGGGATTTCAATAGACTTGGGACTACTACATTTCACAATCATTTTGTTAACCAGTGCAAGAGATACCCCTATACGTTGAAAGATAAACAATAAAAATTGATTTCCTTTTAGTCTAAGGCCAGTGAGAATGGTACTAGCAATTTAGTAGTTTGGATATTTAGTAAAGAAACATGTAGAGCTGCATGTGTTGAAATGATTGTTGTTGATGAGTTGGCATTTAGTCATGTTGAGGGACGATGGTTTAGAAAGTATTCTAGAACATTGAATCCGCAATTTGATTCACCATCCTATAGAATAGTTTCTAAGGATGTGTTTCAATAATATTTGGACGAGAAAAAGTCTTTGAAGAAATTGTTCCCTTTGAATAAGCAAAGAGTTTGCCTTACCACATATACTTGGACTTCCATTCAAAACAACAACTAACTTTATTGATGATAATTGAAACCTGCATAAAAAAAATCTTAAATTTTTGTGTGGTTGAAAATCATAAAGGTGAGACAATTGGAAAGGTGATTGAGGATTGTTTGCGTGAATGGGGTATTAAGAGGGTATTTACCATAACAGTTGATAATGCTTCTTCAAATGATTTGAATTTTAAATATTTGAAAAGAAAATTGCAAAATCGGAAATGAGCTGTTTTGAATGGTGAGTTTATGCATGTTCGTTGTGAAGTTGATCACCTTCACAACATTTCTTAAAATTGCAACTGCTTTGAAGTTTAGAAAAGCATTTCAAAACAGCATAAAAATCACCTATTTAAACTCAAAACAACAATGTTATTTAATATATAGCATAAACTCAAAACAGCATAAATAGTCATTTAATCATCACATCATTACGGAACTCCACCAATTTAATGCTAAAAACTGCTTTGAGGTTTAGAAAAGCATTTGATAGGATGGAAAGTGATGATCGAAAAATATTTCAAAAGTGATGAAAATGATAGGAGGAGAGCAGGACCACCTAGCATTTTAGATTGGGAAATTGTCGAGGTTTTAGTGAAGTTTCTTGGTATTTTTAATAATGTTACAATGGAAGCAAGTTCTTTTTTGCCTGTTACCTCTCATATGTATTGTCACTCATTGAGTTTAATGTACAATAATGTTATTGATTTGAGTTTATGTGAAAACAAAATTATGAGAGATATGACTGGTAAATTGTTAGAAAAATTCAATAGATATTGGGGTTCATTTGGAAATGCTAACAAGCTGATAATTATTGGAGTTGTGCTTGATCTGAGATATAAGTTGGATTGTCATATGCTTATGAAAATGAGGAGGATGAAAAGTTGACTAAGCATGTGAAAGACATTTTTGTTCAAATTTATGAGTTCTATAAGGACAGTGAATGTGAGAAAGATAGGGAAAATTTTTCAAATATTGTTGATAACCAGCAGGTAAAGCTTGATGCAATGGCATGTGGGAGTAAAACTTTGGATGGTGATAACATGGAGGAGATCGAGCATTGGTTGCTTTTAAAGAGGTCACGATATCTAAATATGAAAGTGGACCTTAAAACTACATATTCAAAAAATGAGGTTGAAAGATATTTATCGGATCCATGTGAGAGTGAGAGTATAGAAAATTTGAAGTTTGATGTATTAGCTTAGTGGAAAAATAGCAGCACAAAGTATCAAGTATTATATAAAATTGCAAAAGATGTGTTTGTTATTCCGCTTTCTACCATGGCTTCTAAATCTACATTTAGCAAGGGAGGTCATGTACTTTATGCATTTAGAAGCTCATTGAACCCAAAAATGGTTGAGGCTTTGATTTGTTCTCAAAATTGGTTGTACTCTAGACCTGTGGAAGTAGATCGTAGAGTGGAAATGCCAGTGGAAGATATAAAATACTAAGACAGTATTGAATATGGTAAGTGGTAACTATATTCATAAAATTATAATTGAATTTTTGCTTTAATTTAAATATTATGTTTTTCTAATATTTGTGTTTGATAAATGTAGAGATATCTCTACTACCATTGCCTACTTCTTCTTGACTTAGTGATGTACTTTGATAAATGGCTCAATATGAAAGCAAAGGCTATTCTTATATGTGGCTAACTTAGAGAAAATCAATTTGGATATTTTTTCTTTTTATGTTTGGATGTGTTATGCAATTTTTAGTTTGGACTTTGAATTGTAATATTTGTAGTTTGAACTTAGTAATGTAGTATTGAAATTAGTTTAGACTACATTATTAAATTAAATTTGGACTATAAAATTAGATCATGGATCATTGGTTAGTATTTTAATTGGAGTTTGGACTCTAATATTTAGATGAATAATTGAATTGATGTCTCATTAATAAGTTAATAACCATGTGATTTAACTTTTAGTTCATTTTTAATTTATGATACAAATGGAAGTGCAATGGAAAATAGGTTGCAAGCCTGCAACAAGAACAAATGGGCCGAAGCCCAAACCCTTCAACCGAACAAAACTAAACCCTTCATGAATGGTTTGGT
The DNA here is from genome assembly GCA_003254975.1 of Ochetophila trinervis. Taxonomy (NCBI): domain Eukaryota; kingdom Viridiplantae; phylum Streptophyta; class Magnoliopsida; order Rosales; family Rhamnaceae; genus Ochetophila; species Ochetophila trinervis. Next base: position 38,295 of record QANX01004979.1, read on the forward strand.
TTGGTTTGGTTTGAATGGTTCTAACTGTTTAGTTTGATATGTTATTAAACTAAATTAACAATTGTGGTTTGGATTGAATTTTATAGAAAAACCATCCAAACCAAACTGCATCCACCCCTAAGAAAAATATATAATAAAAGAAATTAAATATTTTACATAATCTAATTATTTAATTATTTGCATATATATAATGTAAAGGCATCTTTGTCCATAAAAATTGTTTCCATTTTGACTCAAGCGATGAATCGTTAACCAAACAAAAGTATCCATTCGACCTTCCTTTTCATTCCAGCATTAGCAACCAATCCCAACTAAATGCTAAGGCAGATTCAAGAATTTCACTAAAAAGGCTCATAGGTGGATTTAAAATTTCAATAAAAGGCTATAACCTATATAGGTTAATTTATGATGCATGACATATCATCATAGTAGCAATGACTTAGCGGTTGGCACGTGGCCAGGGCTAAAGTGAATAAAACACACAAGAAGAGGACACAAACTGATCTAAGTCAATAATATATCATGACTCTTTAAATGAACTTGTAACATACACTTTTTCTTGTCAAGTACTATAAAATTTACTCAAGTTATCAACAGATCCTGCTTTATAATAGCAAAAGAGTAATATCTGCAAGAATTAACTCAAGAACATAATCATCAACAAAATCTATTTCAAATAAAAGATCTTGCACAAAATTAGGTGTTGTGGTATATTTTAGATCAACTCGCAAATGCAAGAATCAACAAGTAATAAAGTGGATTTCTTTTAAAAAGAAAACCGATATCGATCCCACGAGGAATAATGTCTCCAGTTTTTCAAATAAATTAATTGTAAATTAAACTTTGAAAAATAAAAGAGATTTGTTTTTGAGTGATTGTTGAGTATCAAAACAGCAATTTAAGAAAGCAATAATAAAATTGAAAGACAAGGCAGCAAGTATATAATCAAAGATTATAAAGAACAAGGATCATGATTTCACCATTATTACTCATATTTAGTTCTAATGCAATATAGATTCATAGGTTAACCCCCCTTTAACCACAAATGACTAGAAGTTGATTCCTCAATGCATTCTAATCTAGCAAGCACAACGTATTTAATTATCCCTAATATAAATACGGAAATTTAAGTCCTAAGACATGCAAACCCAATAAAATCTTGTTAAAGTTGTCACTAAGGCATGCAATATTCCTATAAATATGTATTTCATTGCCCATCCATATTTATATCCCTTATTCCTAAGTCAATATAAATACTAAATCAATCCACCTTTTCATGGAAAGCATTAAGAACTACAATGAAATATTAACCTTTAAACATGAATCAAACTAAATATGCATTAAAAACTAAATACATGTGTAATAGGGTTACATCACAATCCTCATAGAAAAATTACACTACCCCAAAAACTCTAATAGGCGACGCAAAAATGGAGTTGTAAATTGTAAACGGCAACATAATATCTTGTGTTGCGGAAAGGGGTGTCGCTAAAAGTGAAAAATATTCGCGACGGATAATGTGCATCCCAAATATGAAACAATTGGCGACGCATACGTCTCCAACTTAGAAACAATTGGCAGTAATTATCCTCACAATTGGCGTCACAAACGTCACCATTTCTTTTACCAATTGGCGACACTAGCGTCGTCAATTCTCCCCACAATTGGCGACGCTAACGTCTCCAATTATCAGTTTTTGTGACGAAATTTTATCGCGAATTGACCTAAATTGGCGATGCATGCGTCTCCAATTGTCCATTTATCACAAAAATTATTCGGCGCTGATACTATTATTTGGCGACGACATTCGTCGCTAATTATTTAGGCCATTTTTTTAAAACCATAGCAAATCCTTATACAAGACGTCGCTAGATAATTCAAATTAAACGATTTTTTAAATCTCATTTGAATATTTTATAAATTTAATTTAAATGTCTAAATATTATTAATTAAAAGTAAACAAATTTAAATTTTATTATCTTTTATAAAATAATGAATAATTTATTTCAAATGATTAATTTAGTAATAATGAGAATCAATTACTAATAAAAAATACAAATGAGAAAAAATTGCAAATATAAAAAAATAATGCGAACAATAAAATTACAAACAGCTATATCTTTCCATAAATACAATAATTAAATGCGACATTATTACCCGGGTAACAAAGGTGACAAAAACTACTTGTTATAGGCGGGTAAGAAGAAATACACTCGGGTCTTGGTGGCAGCGTGTACGGAGAAATACCCGAGGTCCAACAGCGGAGTGTAGGAAAAAATACTCTAGGGCCTCGGCGGCAACGCTAAGAAAGTGAAATCACTATGGGTATTTAGCTTGTTGGAAGAAGATATATATGAGTGAAAAATTTTGGTTGCCTTTGTCGTTGATGAGTTTGAGAGGAAGACAAATGGAAAATACCCAATTACCGGCGTTGACAAGTTGAGATGATGAAAAATGAAAAAAATTTGAAAATACTGGTGTATTTTCGAGTTTGAGGGGGGTGTGTAGGGTAGTGGAGGAAAGAGTGGGAAAATAAATTTGGATTGGTGAGAATTAATACCGGCAATAATTTTGGGATACGGTGACGCATAGTATCGCTAAAGGTCTTTTAGAGACACAGTGTGTCCCCAATTAAAGAATATTTTGGCAAGACCCAATAATAATTATTTTTTTATGTATATATTCTTTTTTATTTCTATAATTTATATTCTAAATTATAAAATTATATTATATATAGTAATTGAAAATTATATATATTAAACAGAAAATATTTAAATAGATATTAAATTTCACACATATTATATAAATTTATATATAAAACATAAATAGATATTAAATATAATTTATACATTTTAATTGCTAAATTTATATATTTTATTTTTATAAATATATAATTATATATTTCTATATATAATATATAATTTTATAGTATATATAGTAAATGAAAATTATATATACAAAACATATATAATATTTAAATAGATAAATATTATATATAGAAATATATAAATAGCTTTTAGCGACGCCAAATGTTGCTAAAAGTTACTTAATGGCAACGCACAGTGTCGCTAACAATACCTTTAGCGACGCAAAGTTTTAATATATAAATATTTATTTATTTCTTTAATTTATCTTCTAAAATTTAAAATTATAAAATTATATATTTTTTATTATATATATACTAGCAATTGAGTTTTAAAATTTATATATTACCAATTAAAATTATAAATATATATCATATAAAATTTTAATTGCTAAATTTATATATTTTGTTATTATATATGATAATTATATATTTCTATATATCATTTACAATTTTATATTATATATAGTAAATGAAAAAATATATATACATAAAACATATTAAATATTTAAAAGGATAAATATTATATATATTTAAATAGAAAAATATTATACATAGAAAAATATAAATATATATATAAATAGCTTTTAGCGACACTTGCATCGCCAATACTCTATATATATATTTTTTGGTTAATAAATTTTATATAATTTTAATATTTAAATTATATATATCACATAAATTATAAGTATTAGTCTATATTTAAATATATACTAAAAATGCAAGTTATATTAAATATATAAGTTATATGTAAAAAATTTATATTATATACATATCATATATATTTAAATTGAAAAGTAAATTTTAAGATTGGCAGCATTAAACTGAAAAATTAAGTTGTTCAATTAATTAAGTTTCGCGCCTAATTAATTTGCGACATGTTAAAGTTTTTGTGTCGCGAATAGTTTTAGCATGCAATTTTTTCGCGACATATGCAGAATATGCGTCGCGAAATAGATTTGGTGGGTAGATATTTGGAGACACTCACAAAATGCGTGTCACGAAATGTATTTACCGCGTAGATTTTGGCGACACTCCTCGAATGCTTGTAGCGAAATAGATTTGGCGCGTAGATTTTTTGGCGACACTTGTTGAATGCGTGTCGCTGATTCTTTTTCGCGTCACTCACAAAACATTTTGGCGACGTTATTGTGTCGTTGTTTTGTTAAATAAAGACGATGCAATTTTTAGTTTACGCCGCGCATTTAGTGTTGCCGATCCACGATTTTGGCGTAGTGTTAGTTACACATGATTTCTAAATTATCTATCAAACAATAAAGAAATATCATAGATTAAATAACAAGAAAATAAAGAGAAAAGGAATCAAATCCAATAGTTGATGACTGCTGAAATTTATTCTTCAATCTTCAATCCTTGACTTCTTCAAACTATAATCAAGGTAGCAAGTTTGACTCCTCCAATGCCTGGGCCAAACTTCCTTGTACCTTGTTTTGTGTAGCACAACTTTGCTATGAATTAACTAATGGAAACTGAATAAAAACCTAAGAAGTAAACTTTACTGCTGTGAGGAAGAAAAAAGAGGGAGAGGTGCGGCAAGGAGAGGAAAGGCTACTGTAGCCGTGAGGGCTATGATGAATTGTGTATAGGATTCTTTTCACTCTCAAGGTAGCAATCTATTTATATGTGAAGTTTAAGAGTGGTTTAACCCTAAGGTATCTCTAAAACCCAGAGAATATAGGAGATACAATATTCCATAATCTCAATCTCTATATGGCCAGCCATCCTAAGGACATAAAGGTATTTTGTGCCTCATGTTCACACTAGGGATAGAAATACTTTCCTTATCTTCTCAGGAATCATAATCAATCTCTAATATCCCTTCCTTTTATCCCAAATATTATTCCACTTAAAATAATTAGAATAATTTGACCTTTCATGAGTCATGTGATGTGGCAAATTCGGACACATGGCTGATATGTGGTAACATGGCAGTCCAATCACAATGGTAGTCCTAGTAAGCATAAAACTTTCCTTTTTATCTTCAATGACCGTCAGAAAGATTTCAAGTACACTTTGGGTGACTAAATGAACTCCGAATCTAGTGATTTTTGTTGCAAACATTATTTCTGTGTCTTAGATTTCCAGGAATATATTGATCGCACAATTTGGACATCAGGAAGACACTCAAATCCTCATTTTCCTGGGATAGTGTAAATCTGCCGCAACTGATGAATTTGTTGAATTTGTAAATCAAACTAGCACTGATTGGCTGAACCATTTGCAATGATACTTTTTAGCATTGAATCATGTTGAATCAAGAATCATTAGCAACTGGAATCGTACAAAAATTCTAAGTCTGGCTCCATATACGATTTTCTCAGTACAGGTTGCACAGAAATACGGTAATTCCAGCCTTTGTCTTTCTTTTACTTAATATAGAAAAATACAGTATTTAAGTATTTTTCATCAACAATTAATCATAAACTAGCTTAAATTCAATATAAAAAAGTGACATAAAAACATTAACATTTTATGCCTTTCAAGAGAAAATCAAAGTAATAATAGAATAGATGCTCATAACAGATTTTCGCAACAACAACTATAAACAAAGCCAAAGACTCCTTATATAAACCATGGAAATCAAAGGTTAAAGGGACACAAAAATTCTCTCATAGTTTTATACGACTTGTAATTTGTCTGCCATTCTCCAAATCTTAATTGATCGTTGGAGTATCTTTGGCAGGTATCACACCGGTGCCAAGGCATCTTTACCTTTTTATATTTTCTTTTAGTTTCTAATTAACATTTGAGATACATATGGTGGTGTAGTTTTATGCTTCAACTGTTTGGTGTGCCAGGTAGGGGACATAAAATACAATTGTTGAAGTTAAAAAGAGCTCCGTCGAAATGGCCTCACAAATTCATGAAAGCATTTTCCCAATAATTGCTGGAAAGCAAGTACCTCGAGATGAGCATGTCACAACCATTGAAGTTGAGGTAAAGGCCCTGCAAGCTGAGATGGTGGAAATAAAAATTGCAAATTAAGAACTTGCACGACACATTCAAGCTCCACAGAACAACCACCCTTTCAGAGGATACTAAAGCCTGCCATTCTAAAATAAATGGATGGTCATATCGGTCCCCAGAAAAGACTAGGCACTCAAAGCCTTCCCGAGTCAATTTTGTAGTCTGAATCACACACAAAGAAAGAAGGGAGAAGAGAGGACATACTCAATCCAGACATGGAGAGTCAAAGATGCGACATAGGATGGAACAAGAGGAAACTTCACATTCCAGAAATAAGAAGCTCGAAAACAATCAACATCGAATAGTAGATGACCTGTAGCAAATTGTCCGAGAAGAATTCAAAAGAGAAAGAAAAATGCATAAAGTTCGACCGATGCTGGAATGCCAAACTTGTCCAGACCCCTTTCAAAAGAAGAATTACCAAAACAAATCTCTCCTCAAGGTTCTCAAATTTGAAATTCAATCTTTATGATGGGACACCTGACCCAATGAAACATCTAAATTTGGATCGACATGCTATATGTGCAATCAGTCTCCCACATGAAAATAAAGAAGCAATTTTGTGCAAAATGCTTTCTACAAGCGTAAAAGAGCAGTAATCACTTGTTTCAATAGATTAGAACCCGAGTCAATTAGTTCTCACTTGGTTTCATGTGCAGCAAAATACATCAAGCTTGAAGAGGATTCAAGGCTGGAAAAGAAGGAGAAGTTTAAATCAATCAGAAAATAACAAGATGGTAATGGAAGTGGCTGAACCACGGGTGTCCCTCGAACTGAGGCAAGAGGTATCTTGTTCATCCATAGTAAAACGAAAAAATGCATACTCAACCAATGACTTTTTCAAGTTTTACTCCCTTAGTATAACACCCAAAAAGATGGTCTCGGATCCTCGAACACAGGACAAAAGGAAAGTTTGCAATTTTCACAATGATTATGGGCATCTTACAATAGAATGTCACCAACTAAAGTAGGAATTGAATCCCTCAAAAATGGAAACTTGAAGAAATTTTTACCTATAGAGACAAAATCGAAAGTAGAAGATGAAGGCATCTCCACAAAAGGAAGGTCCGAAGGAATGAAAATGTAAGATGGATAAGAACATGTCATCCGTGGAGGACTTACAGTGGAAGAGATACTATGACCACTCAAAAACCATATCAAGAAAGCCTGATGCAGGCATCATAGAGTCATATTCTAGCATTGGAGCAAAAGATGATGACATCATCTTACCTAGTAAACCAGTGATGCATTCTTGAGTTAAGAAGATCAAAGAGAGAATGCTTGGTTTTGTGAAGAGAATTATGGATAAAGATCTATTCAAGTTTCCAAATGACTTGAACACTTTTCTGAGGCCTAATGATCATTTAAGCATGATGTTCAAGCAAGGGATGAAGGTGGTAATGATGCTTGGGAGTTGCAGAGACGAAACAACGTCATTTTAGAAATAAGCATCTTATAATGGCAGTTTTGTAATTTTAGTTATTTTTGGATTATAATGGCAGTTTCGTAATTTAGCTATTTTTGGATTATAATGGCAGTTTCGTAATTTAGCTATTTTTGGATTATAATGGCAGTTTTATAATATTTGTTATTTTTGTTTTTAGGTGTAGTTTTCAGCCTTAGGATTACTTTCTTAATATTTAATGGTTTAGATTGATTCTTGATCTAACCATAATCCTTATATAAAAGGAGATCAATTCATTTGTAACACAACATTACAGATTTTAGTTTTTAAGCAATTCAAAGAATTAATTTTCTTATTGTTCCCAAGAGTGTTTTTGCAAGGTAAGGAATCAATTTCTTATTCTTGTTGCATTAGGAGTTGAATTCTCTTATCGAAGTAGAAATACTTTGTGGCGATTATTCTTCTCTTTTCTTAGCCTTCTAATCCATGTTATTAGATACAAGTTATCTAAGGGTTTGGTAGGGTAGGTTCTTGTTTCCAATTATTGTTACAATACTTCTTGTGTGTTTTGGGGTTTCGGATTCTTTAATCTCGGGGTTCTGCATCAAAGCCCAAATGGTAACAATCGAGGTAAAAAAAATACTTAGATTGTTATTTTGAATTGTAGATATTATTTTTACAGAGGAAGATTCTAGCAGACTTTATTTTCCCCACAATGACTTTTGGTGATCCAGCTTGGAGTAGCAAAGAAACTGGTAAAGAAAATCCTTATTTATGACAAAAGTTCAGTCGACTTGGTTTTCAAACCAACTTTGAGTAATATGGGATGGGATGTAAATGACATCCAAAAGGTCGATCTATGAACTTTGTGGGATTAAGTGAAGAAACCAATCGTGTAATTGGGAAGGCTACCATGCAAGTCTAAACTCATGGAAAAACAATTTACTTGAAAATGGTGGTTTTCATGTGGACTCAACATACAACATGATACTTGGAAAGCCATGGTTACTCAAAATGAAAGGCATTCCCTTCAAGGTTCACTAGATGATGAAATTTCCCATGTGTGGAAAGGTTAAAAAATTCAGAAGTGACAAGGTTTATGCCCATTTATGCTTTGTCTCAGCGATGAAAGGGAAAACCTATGAGGACATATAGCAATTACAAAGGTTGGACGTCCTAATGGGGGATGGAGAGGAAGTTGAGGAAGCAGTTCAAGAGGTGGTTCTAGATGATAAAAAGCCAGAGCAAAGTACTAGACTCAGCACGAAGCAAGAAAATACCATCTCATGTTCCTTAAAGAAAGAAAAACATTGCTTTATGTGTGATTTTACCAAAATTCCAGGCATAGATCCAGAGGTAATAACCCATAAACTTAATTTCGATCACAAATTCAAGCTTGTAAAACAGAGAAGTAGAAAATTGCTCCTAAAAAAATCAATCAATAAATAAATAAGTTGAGAGACTCGAAAGCAACGGCCTCATCAGAGAAGTCCAATACACAAATTGGCTAGTGTTGTGGTGTATTTGAGATTAACTCGCAATTGCACAAATCAACAAGTAATAAAGTGGATTCCTTTTAAAAAGATAATTGATATCGATCCCACGATGAATAATGTCTCTAGTAGTAAATTTAAATCAATTGTAAATTAAACTTAACAAAAGTAAAGAGAGTTGCTTGAAAGTTTGTTGTTGAGTAACCAAGCATGAATTAAAGCAAAGCAATAATAAAAATTAAAGAAAGGCAGCAAGTAAATATTCCAAAGGTTTGAAGAAAATAAGGATTATGACTTCACCACTATTACTCCTATTTAGCCATAATGCATTATAGATTCATAGGTTAACCTCAATTTAACCACATGCGACTAGAAGTTGATTTCTCAATGCATTCTAATCTTGTAAGCACAAGGTATTTAATTATCTCTAATCTAAATACCGAAATTTAAGCTCTAAGACGTGCAAACCTAATAAGATTTTGTTAAAGTTGTCACTAAGGCATGCAATATTTCTATAACCATGTATTTTTTTGCCCATCCATACTTATATCCTTTATTTCTAAGCCAATATAAATACTTAATCAATCCACCTTTTTATGAAAGCATTATAAACTACGATAAAATATTAACCTTAAACATGAATCAAACTCTAATATGCATTTATCACTAAATAGTCATAATAGGGTTACATCATAATCCTCATAGAAAATTAGCTACACATGATCTTAGAATTATCTATCTATCAAATAATTAAAAGACAACATAGAATAAATAACAAAGAGAATAAGAGTAAAGAGATCAGATCCAAAGTTGATGGCTGCTGGAATTTGTTCTTCAATCTTCTCCTCTTAGCTTCTCCAAACTATGATCAAAGACACAAAGGTGACTCCTCCAAGGCTGGCTGAATTCTCCTTGAACTTTGCTTTGTGTATCACAACTTTTCTATGTAAAACCTCTTAAGAACTGAATATAAAACCTAAGAAAAACTGTTGTTTCCGTGAGAATGGAGAGAAAGAGAAAGAGAGAGCTGCGGCTGTGAGAGAGGGAGTGAAAGGTTTTCAGCCATGAAGGCTGGTGGTGAATTGTGTGTGTGAAAGAATGGATTTTACTCTCAAGGTAGCATTGTATTTATAAGAAAGGTTTAGGAGAGGTTTAACCATAAAGTCCTAAAACCTAGAGAATATAGGAGATAATATGTATACATGATCTCAAACTCCCATAATTCCCTAGCATGGCCGGCCACCTCAAGGGTACAAGTGTATTTTGTGTCTCATGTTCACACTAGGTTTAAGGAAACATTTCTTATCTCCTTAGGAATCAAATTTGTATTTAACTCTAATTCCTTTTAGTCTAAATATTATTCCAATTAGTATAATTAGAATAATCTGACCTTCCATGTGGCATATGATGTGGAAATTTTCATACACATGGCTGGAGTGTGATGACATGGCAGTCGAATCATCAATATCATCCTAGTAAGCCAAAATACTTTCCTTTTATATCTCCAATGACTGCCAGACAAATTCCAAGTACCTTTTGGGTGATCAAATGGACTCCAAATTCATTAATTTTGGTTTCAAAAGTCAGGTCTATGTCTTAGCTTTCCATTAATATCTTATTTTCACAAATTGGATATCGGGAAGACACTCAAATTCTAATTTCTCCAAAATGGTGTAAATCTGCCGCAACTGTTGGAAATATTGATTTTCTAAATCAAGCTGGTACTGATTGGCTAAACCAATTGCAATGAAACTTTACAAAATTGAATCCTAGTGAATCAGGAATCATTTTCAACTAGAATCGTATAAAACCTTAAAGTTTAGCAACAGATATGATTTTCTCAATAAAGGTTGCACAGAAATACAGTAATTCCAGCTTTAGTATTTTTTTTACTCAAATAGAAAAATACAGTAATTAAGAACTTTTCATTAACAATTAATTAAGTACTTTTTATTAACAATTAATTATATCTAGCTAAAATTCAATATAAAAAGTGGAATAAAAATATTAACATTTTATGCCTATCAACTAGCCACTTTAGTGGTGATAAAGAAGAAAAATGGAAAACCACGGGTCTGCATTGACTTTACAAATCTTAACAAAGCCTGTTCAAAGGAAAACTTTCCACTTCCAATTATCGAAATGATGAGTTTCTTGGATGCATACTCCATATATAATCAAATTCTTATGCACCCAGATAAAGAAGAAAATACTTCATTTATGAATGAAAAAGGAATATACTACTACAAAGTCATGTCATTTGGACTAAAAAATGCAAGATGTTAAAAAAACATATAGGAAAAACCATGGAGGTATACATTGATGACATCCTGATCAAATCTGTCTGAGCTGAAAACCATTTGGAACATCTAAGGTAGACTTCCGATATCACTGGAAGGTACATAATGAAACTAAACCTGAATAAGTGTATATTCAGAGTCTCTCCAAGGATGTTCTTTGGAGATATAGTTTGATTGACATGCTTTCACTTCGGACCAAGAAGGAAGTCATAAAGCTTAACGAGAAGATAATAGCTCTAAGCTGATTCATTTCTAGATCTTGATACTGATTCCATAAATTCTTCAACATACTAAAATGATGCTAAGATTTACAATGGATTGAAAGCTGCGAGTCAGCTTTCAACGAATTGAAAACCCACCTTGGATTTCCACCCCTCCTTTTAAAGTCGAGTTCAGGAGACGTCTTAAAAGTATAACTAGTAGTATCAAATAAGGTTGTAGTTTGGTTTTGACTAAGATAAAAGGTAAAAAACAATACCCAATTTACTATGTAAGTAAAACTTTGTTAGATGTTGAAACCAAGTTAGTATACCAACTTGGAAAAATTAATTTTGATACTTGTCATAACTGTGCAGAAGCTTTAATTAGATAGTTTAAAGACTTAGGATAAAAAGAGGCAACTGAGCCATAGAGTCTTTAAGTGGATGGTTTGTTTAATGATAAAGGCTCAGTAGCAAGAATCTTACATAAAAATCCAAGTAAAATATGGATTGAACATTGCCTTCAATTTGAATTTAAAGCTTCAAACCATGAAAAAGAGTGTAAAGTATTAATCAAATGGCTAGAGCTGGTGATAAAATTCAAAGTCGAAGCAATCTTAAGTTAAAACAACTCAGCGCTTATCATAAACCAAGTCAATGGGACCTTGATGAAGTAATTCAACATATCTAGACAAAGTATATAGATGATGAAGTAATTCAAAAAGGTCAAGCTGAGGCAACATCCCAATTACCATGTCGATGCACTAACCAACATAGCCTCATCAATCAAGACTAAGCAGAAGTGGAATATCTTGATTGAATTCATTTCATAAAGAAGTATTGCTATGAAAGGTCTTATTTAGGACAACAAAGTATTGTTTGCTGGTCTTATCTAGGACCTTTGTTGAAATGTCTCAGACCCAGTGCAGCTTTCAAGGTCATGGTAGATATGCATGAAGAACATTGTGGCAACCACCTTAATGGAAGAGCAGTGGCTCAGCGAATAATGTTGCATGGTTACTATTGGCTAACTCATTTCAAAGACTGAAAGAAATATGCAAATGAGTGCGACAAATGAGAAAATTTTGCCACAATACACCAGTCCCTGTAAATGAACTCTCTTCTTTGCCAAGTCATTGACCCTTCATAAAATGGGGCCTTGACATAGTAGGAGCATTATCGCAAGCACCTGCTTTAAAAAAGATTTATTCTTGCAACCACAAACTAGTCTCCAAATGGGTAGAAGCAAAATCATACGCTACCATTAAAGATTCAGATTTGGTTCAGATCGTGTGGAAGTTCATCATTTGTCTACTTGGTTTGCCACAAATCATAACTTTGGACGATTGAATTAACAACAAATTTTTGCAAAGGATGAGAACATAGTCTGAAATACTCATCACCAAGACATCCTCGATGGAATAAACAGGTTGGAGCAACAAATAAGGCAATCCTTTCTACCTTGAGGAAACAACTTGAACAAGCCAAAGGAAAATGGACTGAAGTAATCCTCAAAGTCTTTTGGGTCTACATAACAACAATCTAAGCTCGCACAGGATTAACCTCTTTTTCTTTTGTCTACGAAGCTGAAGTCATACTACTCGCAGAGATCTCATAAAAAACTATAAGGACAAATGAATATCTCAATCAAATTAACAATCGTCTATTGAAACAGACGCAAGGAAAAATGGAAAAAGCCTGAGAAGCTACATTCATTTGGCTGGAACAATACTAGCAATTAGCAGCATAACATTACAATAAGGGCTAAAATTAAGAGAAATTCAAGTGAGAGATTTTGTATTGAGGAAATTGTTTCAAAAGATTTAAAAAATAAATATAGGGAAACTCTAATGAAATTGGAAAGGCACATACGATTCAAGGTGATGGTTTAAACCAGAAAATACAAGCTACACTACTTGAATGGAATCAAGATAAAATAGACAGATATATCCAATCCGGCTACAAGACTTGAACAATTGAGATTTATAGACTCTTCAATAAAAGAGACAGATAATCACAGAGACTTTTCAAATATATCCAATCCAACAGAAGGCAATTATCACCCATATCTTTTAGTTTACCAAGTGTTATCCTCATTAGATACAAGATTTATATAAAAAAAAAGTCTACAGCAACTGTTAACTTATCGACTCGGTAAAAAAAAATACCTCAGAAAGTGACAAACCATTACTAAACAGGAAAAGCGACACGCTTAGTAGACCTGATGTACTTCAACTGCCTAGTAATGGCGAAAAAGTGGTCACGAATCATTAAGCAACTTGGTTATGACCAAGGCACAACATTTCTTAAACTACAAATCCCTCTATTTTTCATTCCAAAAGACTAAAAAAATGAAAAATAAAAATGGAAAGGGAAGAACATAGCATAATATATGAAAGCTACAAAGATAAAGCTACAAGTAAAGACCTAAAAATTTATATCCAAAAATTTCATTAGATCTAAAAGTTCCATTCCATATTGAAAGAAAGCTACAAACATAAGGCTATAAAAAAAATTATTTAAACACGAGACTTTACATGGTCTTGTTAGTCGTCGTATCTTTTGTCGGATTTTTGCCTTATGTCACTGGATCCAGAACCACAACTTCAATCCCTTTGAGATCCATATACACAACTAAAGGGTCACTTTGGATTGGAGGATCAACAGTAACATAAGGAGCCGATAAATCAGCATCAACAAAGGAGCCAAGTTATCATCTGACTTGAGGTCAGAAACCAAAACCTTCTCACTACAAGAAAAGTGATCAGTTGCTACAAGCCATTATTGTAATAAATTAACTGTTTTTGTAGCTGTTTCCTATTTAGCTATATAAAAAAATTCATAGTTAGGTTGTAGCAATTGGTGCGTGATTAATTCTCTACAGCTACAGAATTAAATATCAGTCGTAGCTAATTAAAATTAACTAATAAACCATACTCAACCATGGTTAAGCATATTTTTCATAGCTAATAAGTGATTTTTTCAGCTACAAATATATTTTTGTCATTGTTAATCGATATCTACAAAATCATATTTGTAGCTAAATATTTAATATTTCAGATCATATATATTTTTTAAAATACTAAATATAAATTTAAATATCCATTTGTAAATCATTTGCATATATATTAAAGTAACACTACAAGATGTAAAAACAAATTAATTCTCATATTATTGCCTTAATAGCTAAAATCAAATGTTTTACAATAGTAACACTGAAATTAGATATAAAATTTCTATACAAACAACTCCCAAATACATATCTTAAAATAATCTAAAACCTATAAATCAAGTTAAAATCTAATGCCTCGATTTTGCATGGATCTTCAATCTTGGTAACACCTTCTATGCTAAGTCTATCTGCAAAATGAGTAACACAAAACACAAAATCAAATGCAAGACAAAAACCTTGTCATATTAGTAGATAAAGAATCCATATAATTAAATATTTGACCCTATTAAAGGATATATATCTATTAATATTAATGGAACTATTAGTAGTTCAAATATGCAAAATAACATAAATATTAGCAATATTGTTATAAAATTGCCTGAAACACCACTTTTGTACTTACAAACAGAGAGCACATGAAAGCTAGATCATGTCTAGTTAGAGATCAGTGGTAAGAACACTAAATGATAAAACTAAATTTCAAAATCAATACAATGATAATAAAAACAATGTGTGCAAAAAGACTTCCTCTAGGCATATACTCTGCAATAAGACTTCCTCTAGGCATAAATTCTTCATGCTGTCGAGTTAAGTTTGGCACATCGCTTTGCATATGATGCTGGAACCAGTTCAACAGTCATCAGCCAAAGGCTAAAAAACTTTTACACAAAACGGGTTAACAAAAGATTTTTTAATCTCTAGTTTTTGTAACAACTAAAAACCTAGACTAAAAATGTTCACAATAATTTAAAAGATATGGCACTTATAACCTCTCTATCTAGGGTAGAGCTTCTGTTTTCCACTAGAAATGATGGACAATAGAATAAATCATCATGATTACACATAACATGTGGACCATTTCTATTTTGTTGCTAGCCAGACCACATGGAAGCAAATTTCATACAGTCTAATAAGCTTAAACTGAAAGCCAATGAATTTGATCAGTTTAATCCTTGTTTTGCATACCCATTTCATGTAACATATGCGCTCGGTAAGACATTTACAAACATATATTAAGAATAAAAATTCATACGAACATTTATGGTTTATCACAATGAAAGATTTCTAAGCAACCAAGGATATATCCATGAAAGGCATTCAAGTGCTTACACTCGGTTGGGCATGACATCAGAGGAACATGTGCAGCCTTCTTCTTCATTTTTCCCTTAATTGAGGAGCTCTGGTCTAAAAAGACAAAAAAAAAAGGACAAAGTTATACAGAGACTTGGATATAACACGTAAATTACATGGTTCAATGGAAATTCTAGGAAAAAGTTTGTTTTCAGCATCATTTGTCATAGGCACACAGTTTGGCAGAGCTTTCTGGAAAATAGTAGCTTGGAGCTGGTAAGTTTGGCATTCTTTCGCCAAGTGTAGAAGCAGAGCTTGTCCAGCATCTAGGGGTGTAAACAATTTGGAGATTTTTAAAGTCATGCAAGATCATAATCAGAAATATCTAACTTTGAAAGCATACTATCCTATGAAATGGGATAAACTATCTAATAGATGAATACAATCAGTTCAGATTCGTAATGACCTTACAAGGTTACGTGATTCATTCCTTTATAATGTCTTCATTTAGCAAAACTATATATATATAAGTTGTCCTTTGGATACCTGATGAACAAATAAACTTAAGGTCTTGAAATTTGCAAGATTGTAGAACCAAAGGGATTTCCGGAGCCATGACATATTGAGGTTTCCTTGGTGTCTTGGTGGTATCCAGTAATGCATCTATCACCTATGAATTCACACAGGTAATCTGAATGAGTAGGTATTAGTAGGTATAGATTATATATTTAAGAGTTGTTAATAGGCCCCTCTGAAGCAAAAAAAAAAAAAAAAATAAGATAATTCTCATCTGTCTCATGAAAAAACAAAAAATATAAAAAGCAAAGGGGTTCACAAGAAACTTATCGTCCAAAACTTGGTAAATGCTCTCAAAATCTCAGTCAAAAGTTCAAGTAACGGGTTTTTCCATAGTTTCTATATATAATTATCATCCAACCATCCTAATAAAACAAAAAATTCAATATCATTTTGATCATCAAATGGTCGAATTCTAGTTGACCAGGATGCAATAAATGGAAAGCTTACTAATGATCCAAATTGAACACTGGTGGCCAAGAAGCTTTTACAATCATACTGAAGCAAAGAATTCAAAATCGCTATGTCTAGTTAGAGAGCTTCATCACAATATGGTTATTTTGCAAAAACACTTCCTCTAGGCATATACTCTTAAAATATTTAAACTATACACATATAAACAGTTAAACAATAATTTTTAATGGAAAAATTGAGAACGTATGAGTAAAAATCTTAAAATAAATCTAGAAAAAGAAATTGAAGAACACATAATCAGTGATCTAAAAAGGAAAAAAATTATGGCATTAAATTTGTTCCATGCCCATTTTCCGTATAGTTTCAATAATAGAAGGCCTAACCTTTCAAACGAGGGGGATTTGAGCAAAAAAGATGGTGGATTCAGGTTCGAGCGGTCCAAAATAGAGGGAAAAGACTACCCCCCTTCCCAAGGCCTGGAACTTGCTAGATTCTGGCGATCAAAGAAAAATTGACCCCTCGGTTTTTCTCTTCTTTTCCAATGAAAATGTCCATGTCATGGCCGGAATCTTACATTGGTAGGTAGTGGTGGAAATCGGACTTCTTTTTCGGACAGTGATTCAACTCGCCGCCGCCTGAAAATGGTTGATTTCCAGCAAGATGGTGGCTGCCTTTTTAAACAGTGGAGACAGGGAGTTGTCGAGAAGAAGATGCTGGGGGATTCAAAATTAATTCAATTAAATGATAAAAAAAATATTTTTTATATTTTATTTACAAAATTGCCACTGGTCAATATTTCACCATTAAAACTATTTTGTAGCTAGTAATTATACACTTTCATTTAAAATTTGAATAGTAGAAGATGTTAGAGCTAAAATTTCATCTACCATTTAATATTTTAGCTACGAAAATAAATTTGTAGCTGTTAATTGTGAAATTTTTCTATGATTTAATTAATAGTTAATTTTCATAATTAGGGACAATTATGATTGTTTGTAGCAAAAAATCATTTCAATTAAAACATTGCAAGGGAAAAATTATAGTGCCAAAAATGTTTAGACCGTTTGCTACAAAAATTAGTTACAATGAAAGTTTAGTAGCTAATAACTACAAATTTTTAAAAATTAGCTATAATAATTTTATATGTGACAAAAAATACCATTTAGCTATAAACTAATATTTTTATAGCTAAAATTTGTATCAATTGATCATTTCTTTTGTAATGTCTCCTCAACTCCTAAATCTGGCAAAGAAGAAAATGGAGGGTCTAGGATAGTGTATTTTTTCTTACATTTTTCCTGACCAATCCTTATGCCCCAAGCCTCTCTAGGTTAGTATGAAAACCCTAGAACCTTCGTAGCTTTAGGAAAATTCATTTTTTGCAATGCTGCTTCATTTGCATTCTGAACCACTTTCCGAGTCTTCTCGGCCACGTAGTGCCACTACAAAAAAAAAATTGATTGTTTGTGACGGAAATCTTTGTGACAGAAATGTACCCGTCACAAAATACAGTTTTCTATGTCGGAAATTTCAAATTCCGTCACAATTGTGGATTCATTTTCCATTATTGTGACAAATTTTAGGCTATCACGAAGTCAGCTGCGCGGGAACAAATTTTTAATTTTTGTTTGCATTTAGTGACATAAAATGACAAATGCCGTCACTAATTTCCTTCCAAAAATATTAAAAACATTATTTCCAATTCTGTGACGGTTCTGTGACGGTTACTACCCTGTCACCATTGCTCTAAACATTTAATTGGCACTGTTGGTCACCGGCACTGTTGCTAAACAATCTATTTTTACTGTGCATAGCCTTACTATTTGGGATTGCACAAATTAATTTTGACTTTTCTTTTGCTTTGACCAGGAAACGTCAGCGTTTAAGGAATTGGACCTTGGCTACTGTTTTCGATTTCTTTGAGATCAAATTTTGCAATATCTTGTGTTCGGCCAATAATACCAGTTATAGAGAAAGCTCAAGTGACGGCTTGGAGGGGAAACGGATGTGAGGCAGGCGGCAGCTCTCAGAACTCTGTCAACTTCCAGCCTCCATCGTACTTTCCGCGGAGGATCACCGATCATTTCCAACAAGAAAGCCTGAATCTTTCACCGTCGATCCGCTGCTCTCTTCCACTAGTGAGGCCTGCGGTTTTTTGTTGTTTGCTATTAGTGACTTATGCTGCATTTAGTTTGGGTTTGCCTGCATGAATGGTTAGAATCTGGTAAACCCATTGGTCAATGATGTTGGCTTTGTCTGATGGTGTTGTTTCAATGGATTAGAGTACTCTACTTTTTTTTTTTTTGGACTATTAATATATATATGTCTTTAATTCTTTAGATATATAGTTTTTCCATTTGGTTCTTCTGGGTCTGTGCTTCTATTGAATATGGCTAATCAAGAAGAATTTCAAAGCGCAGAGCTTTCAATTGAGGTCCAAATACTATAACTACGTTTTGGGTTTATTGGCTCCTTGTTGCACTACTAAGCCTCTATTAAGGTTGGTGATGAGTATTTCAATTTTCAACATGGAAGGACAGACTACTTTTGCTCCTTTTGGGGTCAGCTGTCTTTTCACACACAATTAAGAATCTACATTGAAATGTTTCAATAATTGTATACTTCAAATTAGTTTTGGAAGTTAGAATGAAGAGAAGGACAAATTTGATTGTTGCTCCAATTTTAACGGAGGCAATGTTGTTTAACACATTATGACATATACATGGCATGCTAAACTTGCAAAAAATAATTTGTTTGTTCTCACAGATGGTTTCTTTGATCATCGAGGCTCTTGCTTGGTCCTCCATGCTAGTCTTGATTGGCTTGGAGACGAAAATTTACATCCGAGAATTCTGGTGGTATGTGTGTTTTGGAGTCCTTTATGTTTTGGCAGCAGATGCAGTGATCCTCAATCTTATTGTTTCTGTAACAGATTACCATAGTAGGTTAGTTCTTATTTTCATTTAATAAAACACATCATGTTCTAAATGTTTTATCTTTCTTTTTACTTTTTTAGTTTCGATTTTATAATATTTGAGATTATTTGGGATTGTTTTAAATTAAAATGAAAAAAAAGTATATTAAAATATAATAGAACTATTTTTATGTTTTAATTGCATTTTTTAATTCAATTTAGTTTTAAACAGTCAAAAATAATCTCAATACTATAAAATCAAAAGGAAAAAAAAAAACTAAAAAACAGCCAAAAAAATTCACAATCGACCTCTATAAAATCTAATTTTAGCAAATCTCATTATCTCAGTATTTGAGAGAAGCCCTTCCCAACCGAACACACACACACACACACACACATATATATATATATATTATTCTTTCAAACACTTCCTAATTGAATTAATGGACTCAACCCTCTCCTGAATCAAAACCAATACCCTTTTCTTTCTTTTAGACTTGGTGGAGTCAAAATCATATAAGTATAGAAGAAACTAGCTTCATGGACTTTCAAATCCCAAACACTTCCTTACAAAAAAATCAGTAAAGAAGTGACTACTGTTACTTCTACTACTAATTGTTGTGAATTCTCTACTGCTTGTTCCCTTTCTCTTTCTAGGCCCCCAATTTTAGGATTATAAATAGTATTAACTTAATGATATGTGACATATGTCTACGATAAACAAGACAGTGAAGGAAGAAAGGGAAACAAATCTGTAGTTATTGGCTATGAAATCATGTCTAGTAAAAACTTTGTCTAGTTATATTGGAAAACTAATCTTATGTATTCTCTTTTAAGGTTTCTTTCTTCCATGACTAGTGTATTGAATAGAATGACTCTATTTAATCATATTGATATGAAAACAAATTGGAGTTGTTCAAAGTAAAATGAAAGTTGTTCTGTGTTGTCCACTTGTGATTGTAGACAATAAAGCAGGGTTCATAAATAGGAGATGGTTCCAATAATTCAGGATTGAGCATTCGAGGAAAGAGTTTTTACATAGATAAGAACAGCTTATGTGTCATTGTGATCACCTGCAATAATTATGTACATAAACCTTTTTTACAAGATTGCATATGCGATGATATGAGCTTGTTCCTCAATAATGATCAAAATTGTGATTGATGATAAGGATACTCATAGTGGTCCAATATTCATGGCTTTTATTTTTTATCTTCTTTTTTCCTATTCAAAAGAGACATTCATTTATGAAATACACATTACATACATTTTTCTTTTTTCTGCTTTTGCAAATATGTACTTTATCTGTATGTATGCACAGTTTTATGCCAAGTTTGTTTCCCACAACCTTTTCTGTTTCAGTCTTTGTTATGGTGCCACTTGTCCTAAAAGCTTATGCTATTATGTAGTTAGCCCCAACTATACATATTAAGCAGAAATAGATTTATTTTTAATTCTCCATTTCAAATGTAAGCCCGTCCAATTATGTGTTTTTGTATTGAGAATGTAGTCCCTGTTTGATGGCCACAGAGGCTGTTAACTCGGTAGACCAATGCAACTCCTTGTTGTTAAGTAATCTAAAATATGCCATACATGCACTTGTCAAGGAGACAATTCAGTGTTTAATAGGATAATCAATCTTAATTGGCCAAGTTTTAGCAGGAAGTATTTTGTTATTTACATATTGGTACAGATCTTAAATCTTAAATTTTATATATCATTTTCATTCATTCATTTATGTATTGGTCTATAGTTAATGTTCGAATGTTTGTGTAGGTCTTATTTGGAATTCTTCTTGTTGTTTATGTTCCAAATTTGGATATGTATCCGGGTTACGTAATGGTGCAAGCTGAGTCTCTTGAAAATTTTGAATATGAAGCTTTACCTGCTGGAGAGCAAATTTGTCCCGGGAGGAATGCTAATATATTTTCCAGTAAGTAGTTTTGGAAATTGGTACCGTTAATGCCATAAATTTGATTTTTGAACGGATTAGCCCTTTGAGTTATTGCTCAGAGAAAGAAATATTGACAATGTTTAGTTGACATCAATATACTAATGTGCAGGATATTTCCAAGTTCGCCATGAATTTCCAAATATATGCAGTGTGTTAGTGATGACAACAATATGTTAGCCGTCCAATTGTGGATTAAGATAGCATTATGATATAGGGTAAATGATTTTTGAATATTTTTGCAAAAATCAAAGGGGTGTCTTATTTGTGTATCAGGCATATCTGAAATATATATACATATATATAGATAGATAAAATAATAATAATAATAATTAATTAAATAAATAACCAAATTCATGCACAACTAATTGTGGTCATTTTCTAAAAATAAAAATTAATAATTAAATAAAAAAAACCAAATTCGTGCACAACTAATTGTGGTCATTTTCTTCTCCTATTTTGTTTGGCAGAGTACACCAGGACTTACAAATCTATGATCTAGTTTGGAAGTATTAATCTAAGGGGAAAAAAAAAAACTGGTTAAAAAAAAGGGGAGAAACATTAAAAACTGATTAATGTCTTTAACAATATGAAGTTTTCATTGAATTTTTGTTGCAGTGCCAGAAGAGGGGGATTTTATATGGGAATGTGATGGAGAAGGAACTTCAATAGTACCAGCACAACATAATCTCATACTTGCTTTAGTAATGAACAACTATTTCTCTATCTGAATATGGATATTAAAGACTCCATCCTTTACTTGTTCTGGTATATCAGTTTATAGAATCAAACCTCTTTCCTTTCAATTTCCAAATCTTAATTATACTTATCAATATCTCATCTTCTGCTTCTTTTAGACTTGCCATTTTTTATATTTTGACAGTTTGAAAAAATTATCTCGATCTTGTATAGCAGATGTGACGACCAAGATCCGGAGCCAAGGTAAGTGTGGGCGGGTGTAAGGGGCACTGGCAGGCTACCTTTGTAACATCCCGTTTTGAGAAAAATAGTAAAAAATTTAAGTTTGACCAGTTTGACCTTAAGTGGGCCCTAGGGTTGACTTTTTGTGTGATTGTGTTTCGGTTTTGACTTTGGTACCATTACGTAGAGCTTGTCGATACGAGTCCGTAGACTAGTAGTACGTTTGATTTGGAGTTAAGACCAGGAAGTTATGGTCTTTTTAATGTGAGGGGTTTTTTGGTAATTTGGCAAAGACTGATATTTATGGGTGAGAAATGATCGTTTTGCCCCTGTCTGCATCTTTAAAAAATCTGGAAATTTTCCAGCCACACCCGATCTTCCTTTCCCTCCCACCTTCACCGCGCCACCTTCCCACGCCGGCAGCCGCTACACCGTGGCCGGAGTTGGCCGATCACCACCCCTAGATCAAAGCATTTTCGGAGTGGGTCCTGTCAACCTTACTAGCAGAGATTGTTCAATCCCACATCGCCAGGGTGTGGAAGGGTATCAAATGGTAATGGTTCAAATGTAAAGTGAGCACTCTCTTAGCAATCAAGGCCTTTTCAGAGCGTTGGCTTCAGGGTTGGAAGAACTCTGGGGTTAAGCGTGCTCCAGTGGGAGCATTCCTGTGGGTGATCCCCTAGGAAGTCTGACCAAAAACTCCATACCGTATGAAGTGCGGTGGCTAAATTGGAGACAATATTCGTTGGAGAGAGAGTGTGGCGTTACATATGTTGTGCTAAACATATAGAGATTTCCAGTTCTGTAGCTCAAACAATATTGATTACTTTTTCCAACAGTTAACATAACCATATAATTTTTTTACCTGTATTCATCTCGACCAAATTGACTGCATATAGTTAAGATTTCCCTTCCGGTCAATGGTATCAGAGGCATTCCAAAATCTTTTAACTTTTTTTTTCCTTCTGTAAAGATGATTTGGGGAAGAAATCACCTATGCCCAAGATAACTCATTTTCGAAGCATGTTTCAGCCATTTACCAAAGGTGTTTCCATTATAGATAGGAAAAGCATAATATCCCTTCACTGCATGGCTGAACAAATTGCAATAAGCAGGAAAATTATTTATAGTCCATAGCAGCAATGCCTTTAAAGTGAACTCTTCTTGAGGATAAGCACCAGAGGCTCTATTAACTTCATCCCATACCTTTTTCAAGTCATCAATTAACAGCTCCAAATATACATCGATCTTTGGGCCAGGTTGTTTTGGTCCAGAAATTAGAAACGTTAAACATCATAAATTTTTGCTTCATACGCTAGTAAGGGGATAGATTGTACACAACTGTTATAACAGGCCAACAATTGTACTTATTATTCTGCAAATTATGTGGAAGTATTCCATCAACTGCATCCCAGGTCTCAAATTTTTGTCTTTTTTTACAAAGTCTGGCCAATCCACATTTGGGACATACAATATGCTCCACATACTGTTTTCTAAACAAAATACAATGTTTAGAACATTCATGTATCTTCTGATACTCATTTCCCAGTACACTTAAAGTCTTTTTAACAATGTACATGGGTGTCGACAAAACATTATCAAATGGTCTTCAAGTACATCAAACTTTTTGTCAAAATGTATATATTTGGTCTTCAAGTTATATAGTTTGACCAAAGCCAATAACTTTGTCAATTAAATACAACCTGGATAAAAAGGTTTTTCTGCATTTTTTAGCAACCCATTAAATGCATTAGGGTGGTTCAATAAGTTTTCCTCATCAAAATTATCAAAAGCAACATTTGTCATTTCTATGTTGTTAAATGCCACATCTTCTTCACTATCAGCACCAGTACTGTCACAACATCCACATTTTCAAACTGCGAAGATATACCAACATCGTATTCAGAAGATTCACCATGCCAAATCCATCTCTAATAGTTGGAATAATATCCATTCCAATATATATAACCTGTTACGTCCTTAATCGTGTAGAATTCCATATTTCCACATTTCCTGCGCAGACACCCTATGATATTACCATCACATGCATTCGTCGCACTAAAACGAAGAAATTCCTCAACACCTTTAGCAAACTCATCTAATCTTCTATCTGACGTTTCCCATGACATTAATTTCTCAATCAATATAACATGTATAAAAATCCTATGATAGAGCCCAACTAAGTTCTGCACTAGAACATGAAATAAAAAGAGTATATATTGTACGTGTATATATATATCAAGAAATTTAATTTATATGTAAACATACAATAAAATATGATATTATATATATATACACACAAAATCAACATTTGTTAATAAATACATTGTAGTAAGTAAAAAAGAACGAACATTTTTATATAGAACTACAAGTTAATACATCAAGTTGCTCCAAATATTCATATCAAACAATGGTGAAGCATGAAGCATCGCTAGACACAATGACTGAAAAAAACTTTCAAAGTTATAGATAAAGCATGAACTTCAGATTATATACTTGATGGACGACTTTTATATATGACTAAGTGTCGCATCTAATATGAGCATTTAATGATATAATTAAATTTATCTCTGAACCTGTAAAAGGAAATGCTTGTTAAACTCATATACATATCCATGTGAGTTAGAAAAGCAAAGGAAACATTAAAAAACGAACAAAAATACGACACTTTTGAAAACAAATGCGTCACAAATTTAATAAATAACGATGTTACTTCTTTAAAATGTTTCATTTTTTTAAAATGCTAAGATTATATTTAGCGACGAAGAGGAAGCGTTAGAAAACAAGTGTCACAAATTTAGTTAATAGCGACGCTTTTTATTAAGAAGCATTGCCTCTTTTATTCTCAAACCTACTATTTTATTATTGCTAATTAAAAAATTATAATTTCAATTAAGTCTGCAATTTAATATGAGATAATTAATAAAATGTTATTGATTTATTAACCATACATATAAAAATTAATAATCACACATTGAGATGACACTGGAAAAGAAAATGACAGCCCAATGAGACGATGGTATTGAGTGAAAAGATGATGACAAGGGATAATATAAGAGCAATGATTCTTTTCACATTTCTTTATAGGATTCAAGCTGAATCATTCAAAATCGCCCCATCATCAAAATTATTTCTCCTTTTTTCCAATATTTTGAAAGGATCTGTACCTTAATATCAGCTAGAATCCTTTCAAAATATTGGGCAAGAAGAAGATGCAAAGTACTATGAAAAGGAATTGCTATTTAAATCCATATATATATATTAAAAAATGAGTTGTGTAATTAATGGAGATAGTATAAATAGATGGAGAAAATATAGGTGTACAATTAGTAAGTGGGTTTAAGTCCACATGTATTGAAAAAATAAAAGGTGGCTATAAAACTATGCTTCTTTAAAGGGTTATAAAAATGCATTTATGTTTTTTGGGACG
The DNA here is from genome assembly GCA_003254975.1 of Ochetophila trinervis. Classification (NCBI taxonomy): domain Eukaryota; kingdom Viridiplantae; phylum Streptophyta; class Magnoliopsida; order Rosales; family Rhamnaceae; genus Ochetophila; species Ochetophila trinervis. Next base: position 63,993 of record QANX01004979.1, read on the forward strand.
CTTTTCCAGAAGCATAGCCCTTTGTTTTTTTTATAATTTTTTTCCATATATTTAAAATTTAATTTCTAAATTCTTATTTCTTAACTTAATACATAATACTATTAATACTACAAAAAAAATAAAAATTAAATTTCATTTTGTTCACTTCTATATATTGAACTCAGAAACAGATAAAGAAACAAACAGAATTCAAATTCCTAAAATGGCATTTGCTTAAGAAAACCATGTAACATGATCTGCAATTTGTTCATAACTAGATTTCCTTTAAAAGAGGCGATTGGGGGATATATTATGGACGAAGACAGCCTCATTTTATTGAAAAGAGAAGTCATAGATGTTTCCTTCTTCACATGTATTTTTAAAGGATTTTAGCTATAGTTGAACGCTAGATATGCTCATCATCATCAAAAGTATATCTAAAGAGTTGCAAAGAAGGAGAATATACAGAATACATTATGAAGAGCCCATCCTCCAGAACAGTATTTATAAAGAGTTGCAAAAAATGGAGTTTATACAAAATGCATAATAAAGATGCTGAAGAGATAAGAATGTTATAAATAGAGGGGAAAGGTTGGTGAAAATAATTTGTAAGTGGTTTTGAAGCCCATAGATTTTGATAAAACAATGGTCGAACATAGAGTGACACTTATGCATAGATAAAAGTGTCACGACTTGGTAACGCTTTATAGAAGTGACATACATTTTGAAAACATTTACGAGGCTGTAAAAGAAAAGCGTCACAAAATGAAGAAACTATCTTGAAGAGGCGATGCTACTTAAACAAAGCATTCCAAATTTGTGATGCTTTGTTGAAGTGTCCTCCTACTTACTTACAAGGCATCACAAAATTGCAACGCTTTGTTGTCTTAGTGTCGCAATTTAACGACTCATGTTTTTTTGTTTATATTTTTCAATGCTTTTTAAGTAAAGCGTTGCAAATAATCCAAAACCACCCTATTTTTAATGACACTTTTAGTAAAAATGTTGTAATTTTACAAATTTCGAAACGCTTGTTTAAAAACGTCTCTAATTCTATGTTGTCAAAGAGAATAATTCCCCATAGTGGGAATTTTTTAGTTGAATTGGTATGTGTTATACATGGAAAAGTTCTATTAATTATTAAACAACTAAAGAAATAAATAAAAAACACAAAATCAATATTTTGTATTGGTCAAAAGGAACATATTAGAGATTCCAAATCAAATTATAATTTAAATAACAATTCACGCTTTTCAAATTTTTACTAAAATCTGAAAACATAAGTGGTAAAGTGAGAATCTATATTATATTATGATTATACCACCATTTACAAAAGATTTCACAAGTTAAATATTTATAATTGGAAGCATTTTCTGATCATCAAAATATTTTGTCATCATAATTGATGTAGAAGTAGTGATAGGCATAAAATGTTAATGTTTTATGCCACTATTTATATTGAATTTTAAATAGTTCATAATTAATTGTTAATGAAAAGTACATAATTACTGTATTTTTCTATTTTCAGTAAAAGAAAGACAAAAACTGAAATTACTGTATTTCTGCGCAACCTTTACTACGAAAATCATATCTAGAGCTACACTTTGAGGTTTTGTACGATTCTAGTTGAAAATGATTCCTGATTGACTAGACTTCAATTCTTTAAAGTTTAATTGCAATTGATTTGTACCAATTTGATTTACAAGATCAATATTTCTAACAGTTGCTGCAGATTTACACTATTTTGGAGAAATTGGAATTTGAGTATCTTCCCGATGTACAAATTGTGCAAACAAGATATTCCTGGAAATATAAGACATATATCTGACTTTTGAAACAAGAATCAGAAAATTAAGAGTTCATTTGGTCATCCAAATTGTGCTTGGAACATGCTGACGGACACTGATGATATAAAAGGAAACTATCTTTGCTTACTAAGATGACATTTATGATTGGACTGCCATGTCATCACACTCTAGCTATGTTTACAAATTTTTCCACATCATATGCCACATGGGAGATTAGATTATTCTAATTATATTAATTAGAATAATATTTAGAACAAAAGGAATTAGAGTTAGAGATAAATTTGATTCCAAAGGAGATATGGAATGTTTCCTAAATCTTAGTGTGAACATGAGACACAAAATATTCTTTTGTCTTTGAGGTGGCTGGCCATAGAGGGGAATTATGGGAATTTGAGATCATGTAAATATGCTATCTCCTATATTTTATACGTTTTAGAGGGACTCTAGGGTTAAACCTCTCCTAAACCTCTCCTATAAATACCATGCAACATTGAGATACAAAACACAATTCACTACCATCCTCACAGCCCACACAGCTGCATCATTCTCACAGACCTCACCAGCCGCAGCTCTCAAACATTAGTATTTTCTAGGTTTTTGATTCAGTTTATAAAGGTTCTCACATAGAGAAGTTGTGCTACACAAAGTCAAGATCAAGGAGAAATTAGACCAGCACCTTGGAGGAATCAACCTTGTGATTTTGGATCATAGTTTGGAGAAGCCAAGAGGAGAAGATTGAAGAATAAAATCCAGCAGCCATCAACTTTGGATTAGATTCTTTACTCTTATTCTTTTTGTTTTTTAATCTATGTTGTCTCTTGATTATTTGATGGATATTATAGAGATGATTTGTAACTAAATTTTTATGAGGATTATGATGTAGCCCTATTATGACTATTTAGTGTTTAATGTATATTTGAGTTTGATTCATCTTTAAGGTTAATTTTTCATTGTAGTTCTTAATGCTTCCATGAAAAGGTTGATATATAAAGTATTATATTGATTTAGAAATAATGAATATAATATGGATGGCCAATGAAATAATGGTTATAGGAATATTGCAAGCCTTAGTGACAACTTTGACAAGAACATATTGGATTTGCATGTCTTAAGGCTTAATTTTTTGTATTTAGATTAGGGATAATTAAATACCTTGTGCTTGCTAGATTAGAATGCATTGAGGAATCAACTTCTAGTCACTTGTGGTTAAAGGGGGGTTAACTTATGAATCAATAATGCATTAGGGCTAAGTAGGAGTAATAGTGGTGAAGTCATAATCTTTGTTTCATTAAAACCTTTGAAATACTTACTTGCTGTCTTGCTTTCAATTTTACTATTGCTTTCTTTTAATTCATGTTTCGCTACACAACAATCAATCAATCAACACTCTTTTTACTTTTATTAATTTAGTTAACAATTGATTTATTTTTAAAACTACAGACATTATTTCTTGTGGGATCGATATTGGTTTTCTTAATTGAAACCACTTTATTACTTGTTGATTCGTGCACTTGTGAGTTAATCAAAATTATAACACAATAAATTTTTGGTGCGGTTGCCGGAGAATAATTATTTCTAGTTTTGATTTTAAATTTATTGTTAATTAAATTACTGCTTTTAGTTTAACATATGTTTTTGTTTTTGTGTTGGTTTGATTTCAGCCATCAAAGAACAATGATTGGAGAGCTTTTTGGATCCAAAGCAATCCAATTCGAGTTTGAAGAAGGAGGAAATCAAAGTAGCTAAGTTTTTATTTTCAATTTTTGTGTGTTTAGGTTTTTTAGAGTTTATGGTTTTAGTTAAAAATTATATATATATTTTTTGTCTGTTGTTTTGTTTCGGTTTTAGGTTTTTGATTTACTGATTTTTGTTTAGTTCTTATTTTCTTAATCTTTTGATTACAAAAAAATAAAAAATAAAAAATCTGAAAATCGATTATAAAAAAATAAAAACAATTTACTGCGCTTTTTGCTTACTGTTTTAATTTGTTTTAGTTGCTGTTTTGTGTTTGTTTTTTCTTTACTTTTGTGTTTGCTTTGAGTTTAATTTGATTTGCATCTAGCTTTAATTCTTTTGAGTTAGTTTGTTTGTTTAAATTCTGTTTTTACTATTAATATTAGCTGCTGTGTTTTCTGTTTTGTGAGTTAATTTACTGTTTTATTTTTTCAGTTTTGTTTGTTTGTTTTGTTTTATGAGTTTTAATTCTGAAATTGAATTTTGTGAGAGAGACTTGAGAAGATTAAGGAGGGAAGAAGTTAGAGAAACCTTATTTAGAAATACCAAAAGAGAAAACAATATGGAAAACCAAAAACACCTGTAGTTTCTGAAGTTCCTATTAACCAAAGTTATAGGTCCATTAGAGATTATGCCGCACCTAGAAAGGTTGAGGATAGGTCATGTATTAGGAGACCACGTATTGATGCACCTAGCTTTGAGGTCAAACCTATTATCATGTCTATGCTCAACAACTACCAATTTGGAGGGTTACCAAGTGAGGATCCTAACCAACATATATCGAATTTCTGTGATGCATGTGAGTTAGTGAAATACAATGGGATTATTGAGGACGCTGTCAAACTTAGGTTGTTTCCTTTTACCTTCAGGGATAGAGCCAAGAGTTGGTTACAATCTTTAACCCATGGAAGTATTGTCACTTGTGATGACTTAGCCTTTAAGTTTTTGAACAAATTTTTTCCACATATTAAAATCGCCATCCTTAGAAATGAAATAAGTACTTTTCACCAATTCGATGGAGAGTCATTGTATGAATCTTGGGAGAGGCTAAAAGAGCTACTTAGGAAGTGTCCACACCATGGGATACCCATTTAGAGTAAAGTCCAAACCTTTTATAATGGGTTAAATAATTTAACAAGAAATAATGTGGATGCTGCTGCAAGTGGTGCTTTGCTAAACAAGTCCCAAGAGGATGCATACAACCAATTAGAGATATGGCAATAAACAACTCGCAATGGGCAAGTGAAAGGAGTCAAAACCTAAAGAAGGCCATGGCTGTCCATGAAAAGAATAAGATAGACAAACTGAGTTGTCAAATTGCAATGCTTACAAAGTAACTTGAAACTTAGGGTTCCAACAATTATAATAATATTTCCAATATTTCTAATATTGTGGGGATAATCCTGAAAGCATAAATTGTCATTTATGAAATCCTAATGAAACTAATGATGTGAATTTTGTAGGGAATTTCTGACAAGGCAATAGCAACAACAATCCCTTCTCCAATACTTACAATCTAGGATGAAGGAACCATCCAAATTGTTAATGGAGAGACAACTCAAACACCCAAGGAGGACAACAACAAAAAGGGATCTATCAAGTTCCACCTCAACAACACCAACAATTCCAATCCTCGAACTTCCATAAAAATTCTCAAACTCAAACTCCACATTTATCTTATACTATTTCTTTACTTGAGAAAGCTATGATTAAAATGAATGAAACTTATAGTGCTTATATGCAGGAAACAAACGCAGCAATAAAGGGATTAGGAATGCAAGTGAGGCAACTTGCTCAAGCTATCAAAAGACCTATAGGCACTCTTACAAGTCAAACTGAAACAAATCCAAAGGGAGATGTCCAAGAAGCAGAGCTAAGGAGTGGAAGGATGTTGGAAGACCCCCCAATCAAAAAGGAGTCCCAAAGTTAAAAAGAAAAGGAAATTCAAAGCAAAACTAAAGCAACCATCCTGGAGGAAAACATAAAGGAAGAATCGGCCATGGTAGAAAATATTCAAACACTTTTTGAAATTGTGGCTGAAATGGAAGATTGGTTGGAGGAAGAAGATCCAAGTGAAGATAGCTGTAATTTCAATGAAGATGTTGAAGGAAAGAGGATAGTAAAAAGAGAGAAGGTCTCAGAAAAATAAGAAATTGGCACACATAGAGAATTGGTGGCCACAATAGTGCAAAAAGATGCTATGGAGTTGGACAAGCCAATTGTAGAAAGTGCTATGGAAAGCATAGGTTCTAATGATATTGGTGAAGATAGTGAAGAGGTAGACATGCCCAAGCATCTTATTTTGGAAGAAGAGACAAGTGAAGAAATGGATGAAACATGTGTTGAATCAAGAGAAAGTAGTGTTTTTAATGAAAATGACTTTCATCCCATCTATGGCCCTAATCAAGTGTATGAGGGATACAGTTTTATTGATCAAAAATTGTTTATTTATCAACTTAGAGAGATAGAGGCCAAAAGAAAGAGATTAGAAGAAGAGAGGAACAATGAAGAAAATGAAGAATGCCAAGAGTTTCCAAAGAAACTACAAGATTCAGAAAAATTTACTTTTGATTGCAAAATTAAAAATATTAATTTTTCTAATGCTTTATGTGATCTTGTCGCTGCCACTAACATTATGCATTTTTCTATTTGCATGAGTTTAGGTTACAAGTGGCTGCGCTCAACCAATGGTGATATTATATTGGGCAACAACACTCATGTTAAAGTTAAAGGTATATTGGGAAATGTTCACTTCAAGGTAGGATCTCTTCAAAATGTGCTAAATTTTAGAGTCATAAAAATGAAAGATCCTAATGCTTCATTAATCTTTGGTAGGCCTTTCTTAGCTATTAGTAGAACTAGAATGAATTTAGAGAAACATTGGAGCTACTAAGTGAAGATGGCATTACTAAGGAAATTTTTATATGGATAAATCTTCTTTAATAAAAAGAGAAGATAAAGAAAAAATTACTCGAAATATAAAAGATAAAGGGTGGTTTGAGATAACTTGCATCATTGGTAGAACTGAATTGTCTAATTTCTTATGTGATTTGGGTGCTTCTATTAATGTTATGGATAATACTATTACAAAGAAACTAGGTTTAAAATTGACACCTACCACTATGACAATAAATATGACCGATCAAAGCCAAATTCATCCTTTAGGGATAGCCATGAAAATTAGAGTGGAGGTGGGCATGTTTTCTTTCTTAGTAGACTTTGTGGTATTTCATGAAAGTAATGGAATTATTTTAGGATGCCCATTTTTAACTACAAACAAAGCAAAAATCGATGTTTGCAAGGGTACTCTAAAGTTAAGACATAGCTCAAGAATTGAAAAGTTTTACTTGTATTAACCAATGAAGTCTAAAAGACTCAAACTTCCAACAGAATAATCATATTTAGGGATGCAAGATGATGGAGGCCACTCAAGGAAGAAACCAAGATGAGCTCCACAAGAAAGTCAGGCTAAAGACTTAAAACAAGCACTTTTTGGGAGGCAACCCAAAGTTTAAAAGTATTTATTTTTAAGTTTTAATTTCTTTTTAGTTTTTTTTGTTTTTTGTTTTTAGGTGTCAAAGAAGAGAAAAGCATAGAAGGTGTAATCAGCAAATTTGTATTTGGTTGAGGAAAAGTAGAAGATAATTTGATGGTGGTTGATGTTGGTAAAAACATGGCTATTATGTATCTTGGATGTAGAAAAAGGAGTTTGAGCAAAGTATGAAAATGTCCAATTGGGGGGTTAGTAGAAAAAAAAATGTTCACAAAATGTGAAAAAGGAGTTGAAAGAAAAAGAAAAAGAGAAAAAGGATGTTGCGAAAAAGAATAATGTTTTGTGAAGTTTGAAGGAAGGGAAGAAGAAAAGTGTCTTTGAAAGGAGAAAATAAAAAGTTTTATAAGCATATTATTCATAAGTTTTCTTTTTTTGAATTTTTATTTTCCTATCCTTTTATTTCTTCTAAAACTATTACCCTTTAGCCTTTACATTACAATCTTATAAACTCCTATTGATTCAAGGTAATGCATTGATCTACATTAGCGGAAAGCTATTTAATTATATCAAGCATATGGTAGTTCATATCTTTATTTTCAAATTGTATTTAATGTAGATTTATTCAAGTGCATGACATTGAATGTATTATTTGATTACCATTGGTCCAAATAATAAACCATATTAAATTAACAAAAAAATGATAAAATCTTATAATTAATTATCTATATTATGTATATATATGTATAACAACAATTAGTCTGAATCCTAAAAATTGCTATGCAATTAAATAGTTTTTTTATTCAATATGTATAACAAGATCAAATTTGTTATATTTGAAAAATAAAACTTATAATTTTTTTATTAGAATATAAATTTATGATGTATTTTGAGTGTATAAAAATATCATAATATAATTTTTTTATTTTTTTTAAATTATGTTTAAAGTATAAAAAAAAATTCAATTAAACTTCGAACTTTAAATTTAGACTTAAACTTTAAACTCAAAGCCAAAGCCCGAGCCCGATACTCAAGCCCGAAGCCCAGCTTGATATCCATAAGGCTGGACATCGAGTCTTAAGATTTGGAGCATTGGTTCAGCCTAGACCAGCCCGAATTCTCTCTGTAGCCGAAAAGAGTCAAGTCTAAACTTGCTTAAGCTTGAAGTTTTGGGCTCAGAGCAGGCTGAACGGCCCAAATTTACACTCCTAATTTACTATCAACATGTATGAATGTCCTACTAAACAAATCATTAATTTTCTAATTATTACAAATTTTACGTTTATCTTTCGTATTCCATCATTCCTTGCTCTTGTGAAGTCTCCTTCCAAAATTTCAAAAAACGAAGTCTGATTGTAGAAATTTTGTATTCAACAAAAAATTATAGAAATCCTAGAACAATATTTTGAAAAAAAATAAAAATAAAAACATTTTTTTAATCATGAACTCCAAATTCTAGTATTTGAATTTAAAATTTCAAGTTAAAATGTTGGCAATCAAATGTTTATTTAGAGGCTAAAAGAAATGCAATCTACCAAACAACACAAATGTATATCATCAATGTTTTCTTTTTTTACTCTTTATTTTTTTCCCCAAATGTTTCAAAGAAATAAATTGGCTGAAAGAAATGAAATATCTACCTTGATAGAAAGTTGGGAAAACTAGTCAAGATTTGCAAACATTGCTTGTGCACCTGCTACAAAAATGTTTTAAAGTTGATATGAAAGAACTTTCCTCTACCAACCACCCTGTGAGACAGAAGGCTTACCAAAAAAAAAACTATGCCTCCAAGTGAGGGGTTTTTTCAAACTTTCCCCTAAAGTGTTTCATGGCATTAATCTTTTTTTAAATAATATTTTGTTCGTAATAAGTAACATTATCAATAACAAATAACATTTAGTTCATAACGAATAATATTGTCCATAATAAATAATATTTAAATTCATAATAAATAATATTTTTCCAGGAAATTAAATGAAACTCCTCAAATATGAGGGTTTCATTACAAAAAATATTTCCAAGGAAACGTTCATGCTATATGAACATGCTGTTATTGGTACCATCACCACCACCCTCAATAGTGGAAGTGTGATGCTCACTTTTTACCCAAACTTCAACATGCCTTTAAGAGATCCGAACCTCACTTCGGCTCTTCATATCCAGATGCAGGGGGCCCCTCAGATTGGATCTGCCTATGCTGGCACAATCCATCACCAACTCATCTACAGACTTCAGGATCATGCTATTAACCTTTGTCTTCCGATTCAAGATAAAGGTCCTACCTTCATCTCTGTTGCAGCAGAACAACCCCACATTCCTTCTATCGTCTAGTTTCCTCCTACTCTTTGTCGAAAGGAATTAATGGACAGAATGCCTTCTACTTGGCTGACCAATTATGAAAAGCTGCAGAAGAAGACTCATGAAGCCCTAATCACTCTTCAGGCCCCTGCCTCTTTTTACCAAAGGCTACCTGATGGAACCATCCAGACGACCTACAAGATTCCCGAGGAAGTCACAGAGTCCGAAGCCTCTTCCTCTGATGACCTTCCCTTTGCTCAGTCCATGGCCATTTTCCCTGTGGCCTCAGAAAGGAAGATCCCGGTGTCCCAGTTCTACCCAAATGACAAAAAGATATATGTTGATAAAATCAATGGCCACTTTATATGGGATACTGCCCCAGAAAAATGTGACCCAGACTGTGACTGTCACAATGACCATTCTGATGATGATGACGGTATCTGGATGCCTAGGGATTCTTATATCCCAGAAAGAAGGAAGCCGGTGACTAGGTGCAAACCTGTCTCTTATCATAAAAGACACCACCCTGATGATCCAGACTCCCCCTGGATTACTCTTTTGATGAAATCTCCTCCTCCCCCGAGGACACCCATCCATGAGCTTCTCCGACAAAGCTGTAAGTCCATCCCTGCTCATATACCCACAGGGCAGCCTGTCCCCTGTATGATGCTTGGATCCCAAACTTCCCAGAGCTCTTATGACATAGACTTTCCGGCCTGTCCTAAGGCTTCTGCTCCTACTCGGCCTTTTGTCCTTCAAAAGAAGGTTACCCCCTCAGGAGAGATAGCTCATCTCACTACTGGTGAAGAAGTCCTTAATTGGCAGTCTGCTGCCATTCAGAGCAACACCAATACTCTCCAAAGAATAGATGGCAAGCTTGATCAGATTGTTGGACATTCTCACTATCTTGATGAGAAAGTTGGTTCCTTATTTGAAGAACTTCATACTTTCTACTTAAAGCTTCTCGGCAAAATAGATTTCCTCCATGCTGAGCTTCAGCGGCTCATCTGACAGGGCTCTTTTGGCCATGAATATCTTGAAAAAGAAGCTAAGCTTCGGCAGATGCAGAAACAGCTTCAGCAAATTACTGATGATGTAAAGCACAGGGATCCTCTTGCCTCATCCTCAAATATCCAGCAGTCTAGCTTTGCGACTCTGGCTCCTTCTTCAGCTCCCACAATGACTTATGAGCTCTTGAGAAGGTTTCCCCACGACCTCTCTTCCTCCCCTCCTCCTCGGAGGCTGAAGCCGAGACCCAGGATGCAGCCTGCACCTGGACCAAGGATGCCATCTCCCCCTCTGTCATATCCCCATAATGGTACATTTGGCCAGCATCCACCTCAACAGATGGCCATTAGCCATCAGACCCTCCTTCCTGAAGATTCTTCACAAACATCTGCCACTACAGATTATAGTGGAGAAAGCTTTGACAGTGATCTTGTTGAAATCACTAATCTTCTTATAGCAGACCCTCCTACCTTAGGCACTACCAGGCAAGAATCTCGTCCTGATCCAACTGTTGAGATCCCCTCAGATGAAGATATTGGGGAAACTAACACCCCTCTAGGACCTTTGCCAACTGATGAATTCCCTAAACCTAACACCGGCCCTTGGTTTAGCCTTGATGATGTTCCCCCTCATCAGTGGGATAATAAGTTCAAAGAATTTGCTGCCTGGATTGATAATCAAGCTGTGCACCCTGAGGCAAATCCTAGGATCATCCTTGTTGATTTCTTATCCAAAACCGTTGGGTTTCTTAGAGACTGGTGGCAATCTCTGGGAGAATACATACAACTCCAGTTCTTAAACTTCCCTCTCAACCAGGCTCTTGCAGAGCTTCGTCTTCAGTTTTTAGGGAAGTCTCAGCCCAGGAGCAGCAGAACAGAAATGATTATTTTGCCATGAAATGCTATTCTTTGAAAAGAAAGGATTTAGATATTCATTACCAAAGAATGTCTAAACTCTTTTATGCTCTCAATGGATTCGACAGCATTGAACTTAAGCAAGTCTACATTACCTCCCTACCTGATGACATTCAGCCTGAATTAGAAAGGGAGGTTGCCTCTAACCAAAAAGGTCTTATTCACCTCACTCTCGGAGAAATCCACCAAAAGGCTCTTATTGCCTTGGAAAAAATATGCGAGCAACATTCTTACTGGTCGAAATTCATGAGCAGAGGTTCTAAGTTTGAAAAGTTATGCCAGAAACCTTATCTTCAGATCAAATGCAAAGACAACAAGTGTTCCTGCTCTACAAAAAAGAGCCGTCATTTTCAGACGTACTCTTCCGCTCCCCAGAAAAGGAAATTCAGAACCTCTTTAAAAAAGAAGGTTCGTTTTTTCAAACGGAAACCTCCAGGAGACAAGGACAACCAATCAGATCACTGTTTTATCTGCCGAAAAAGGGGTCACTTTGCCAATAAATGCCCAAATAAATCACAGAAATCTGCTAGAATCTAGACTCTCCAAATGGAGCTGGCTTCTAGACATGATAACGACGCAGAATTTGAATCTCTCTTCGCAGAGCAATCCCAGGATGATGAAGACACTATTTTTGCTCTCCATGAATCTTCCTCAGATGGCTCCAGTGACGGCCATGGTCCTCTATATTGCCTGAATCAAGTCTATCAGAGTGGTCAGTCTTCTCCACCAATTCCCAATGTGGAGATAGATTTATTACTCTCCAAATATGATGTCCCTATTAAGCTTATTGCTTACATGGACACTGGTGCTCACAAGACTATGATGAATCCCTCTGTCCTGCCAGAAGACCAATGGGTTCCTCATAAAGAATATTTCAAGGCAGCTGACGACAAGGTCTTCTCAGTCAAATTAATTTCAAAAAGAAAAATAGGAATCAAGTTTTTTCCTAATTGTGTCATCTGGACTAATGTGTTAGGAAGTAAACTCCCTGACAAAGACCTTCTGATAGGAATGGATACCTACTTCCAAGCTCAGCACCTTCGTATCCTTCCCCTTGGAATTAGGTATAAGAACCAATTCAAACCTTATACTAATATTCCTAAATTGTTTTCTCTTCAACAGGCTCCCCCGCAGTATTCTGATTTTCAGAAAAGCCTCCTTTGCCTGTGTGTAAATTCTCATGAAGATTTTGAAAAACGTCATCCCTCTCCTCTTTGGAGAAATCAGGCTTTCTTTGTCCAACTGCCTTTCAAGAAAAATGAGGATATAAATCCTACCAAGGCTTCTCATCCGGGGATGACCCCCTCAGACTTAAGGCTGGCCCGTGAAGAATGTGCCCAACTCCTGGCCTAGGGTCTCATTGAATCCACTATCTCTGATTGGGCCTGCCAGGCCTTTTATGTTGAGAAAAGGTCCGAGGTTATCCCGAAAAAGAAAAGACTTGTCATAGACTAAAAACCTCTAAACCTCTTTCTAAAAGATGACAAGTTTCCTCTCCCAAAGATCCAACCCTTGTTTGCTCAGCTTCATGAAGCAAAAATCTTTTCTAAATTCGACCTCAAAGCTGGATTTTGGCAAATTGGGATTGATCCCGCTGATAGGCCCAAAACAGCCTTTTGCATTCCTAATGCCCAGTACCAATGGACTGTTCTCCCATTTGGGCTTAAGGTTGCCCCATCTCTGTTCCAAAAAGCAATGTTAAAAATATTTGAGCCTATCCTAGATAACACTCTCGTCTACATAGACGATATCCTCATGTTCTCCAATACCCATGAAGAACATTGTGCCCTGCTGACTTAGTTTTTTGATATATCTCAGCACCATGGCATCATGCTTTCTGAGCAAAAAAGCTTTCTAGCTCAACCTTCAATTGATTTCCTTAGGCTGCATATCCGTGACGGAATTTATCAACCAGGCGATCATCTGACGCAGGAGTTGGTTAAATTCCTAAATGAAAATCTTACCCAGAAGCAGATTCAGCAATTTTTGGGAATCATCAACTATGTAAGGGATTTTATCCCCAAGGTTGCTCATCACACGAGTAAGCTCTCTGCACTGCTAAAGAAAGATCCTCCTCCCTGGAGTTCTACCCAAACTCAGGCCGTAAAGGCCCTTAAGGAGATAGCCGCTCATCCTCCTCCTCTGAAAATCCCTGGCACAGGACAACGGATCCTGCAGACTGACGCTAGTGATGATTATTGGGGAGCTCTTCTCCTTGAAGAAGATGAACATGGAAAAAGACATTATTGTGCCCATGCTAGCGGTCAGTTTTCTTCAGCAGAGAAGCATTACCACACCATCTACAAGGAGATCTTTGCTGTGAAATATGGTATTAAGAAATTCGAATTCCATCTGCTTGGATACCATTTTTTGATCAACATGGACAATTCGTCCTTTCCAAGAGTCCTTGACTTTAAAAACAAAGTTCTTCCTGATAAGCAACTTCTTTGTCTCAAGGACTGGTTCTCTAAATATGACTTCTCGGTCAAGCATCTTAAAGGACGAGAAAATTTAATTCCTGATTTTCTCTCAAGACCTCCTCCCATGAAACTTATCTCTCGCATATCCTCTTTTCCCCTGGTTATGATGGCCAACCCTCCTCATCTCCCTGATCGAGCAACTATCCAGAGAAACCTTCCTCCTGATCTTAATGATCATTTTCCCCCACACATCATCCTCGCTTATGCACAAGAAAAAAGAACTACCTATCTATACCATGTGCTCCATTGTCTTGATCAGCCCCATAGAGCCTCTCTATGGAGTAATAAGTTATATTCTATAGTCCCATTCCACTTTGATCCTAGACTGACTTTTACTGATGAGCTTCTCTGGTATCTATGGTGTTGTATTACAGAGCATTCTGTTGCTCTTGTCTTTCCTACTCTTCCTCTCCTTGATCATCTGATAAATACAAACAACCATGATTCCCTTCTCTGGACCTTTCTAGAATGTTTTCACAACCTTCAATGGTGGAGGGAAGAACTCTACAAGATTCTTCAACACAAGAACTTATGGTAGCTCCCGCCAGAAAAACAGAAGGAAACATCATCTATCTTCATACTTCATAGGCCATACTACTTTAACAAAACAACTGACAAATTATGGGCTCAGGGAATGGCTTATGAGTGGGTCACTGTTTCAAAGACCCAATTATCCATTACTCAGAAGCCTTCACTTCAAGACTTCCTTCGAGAAATTAATAACCTTGATCAGATTTTAGATCCTGATGAAGTCCTCATTATCCCTGACCACTCTTCACCAGGCCCATATCCGAAAGATCCCGGTCCATCAATGATCCTCGAACCAGGCCCTTCCAACCCTACTCCTATGGATTTAGGCCCCTCTAGTGATTTTGACAATCCTACCAATATGGCCAATGATGTCTCCCAGGCCTCTCCTAACTTTCAAGATTCTCTGTTTCAAGACTCCCAGGATCCCTATGATGATCATTTTGACACCTGGATGGACCACAATGTTGGAACTCAGTGGAAGACAGACAGCCCACGTGATACTACTACTGCTCCCTGGTGGAAAGATTTCGGGCAAGGTGCATCTTTAGATTCGGATGACTCAGACTACCAAAATCTCAACGTGTCACCCAGCCAGAATAGCATGTGATACTTTCGGTGGCTTTTACTTTTTACTTTTGTTTTTCCCCTCATGTAATTGATTTGTTGCTTTTACTTTTTCTTTTCCCTTTTGCTTTTACCCAGGGTAAAAGTGTTTGTAGTGATGCCTTCTCCGGCTATAAAAGGAGCCCCGTTCTCTCTTGTTTCTGAAGGAGAAAATAAAATAAAATTGTCTGGTTTGCTATTTCTAAGATGTCCGGCTAATTTCTCCCTGTTCTTTCTCAAGGTCCCTTTACTATGTCTTGTTCATCAACACCAGAGATGTTATGAGTATGCTCTGCACTTGCCCTGCGAAAGGGATCTGGTGCACCAGAAAATACATTAGTCTTTTAATTCTTCAGTTGTTCAGGTTTTTCTCAGTACTGGTATTGCTCTAAGAGGCATGAGACTTTGTGTGCACTGGAGTGGCTTTGTGTGTCTCGAGCATACCTGAGTATTACCAGTGCTGTAGAAACGCCTATCCCCTGTTGGTTATGTATCAACTATAATAGCATATGAGTTTTGTACATCTTTATACCAATATATCTTTTTCTCATTCATCTTTGTTAATATCCGTCTTTTTTTATTTTTTTTATTTGTCACCTCTATCAGATTTCAACTATTAATGTTTACACTTACAAATTTTATTTTTTTCTCCTAAACGCAAAGATGTTAACACAAGGACTAAACAAAGCCTCACACGCAGAAAAATGACAGGAAAAAAAGTTTCGTATACAAAATTGATACGAACCAACGCTATCCTTTTTAATCTTGACTGGAAAAATACAAAAACAATTTTTCACATAGGCATAACCAATGAAGATACTCAATTCTTGCAATAGAAAACTTACAAATAATCATAACCCATTTCTTAAAATAGGTTCATAACTGTGACCAAAAAAGTATCTAAAACAAACTACCTGTATTTTAATGTATTATTGCAATTCAAAGTCCTTTTTTGATGCAGCACAGAAGCGTGAGACACAAAAACATGCAACAATAACCTAACTTTGTTTATTTGCTCACCAATATCATAATAGATTAAAATTTTGTTGATTCTGCATAACACAAAATTTTTCAGATAAAAATTGTAAAACCTGAAAATATTATTCCTAATCAACTCTCTTTTATAAACCTCAAAGTCACACACACACACGCAACCTAATGAAATCCTAAAATACTAATTTAAATTATTTCAAAATTAAAAAAGGAAAAAACCTCTTAATTTCCTAATTAGACTAACTACTAATTAATAAAAATAAATAAGATAATATCTCTTAGTTTCCTAATTAAAACTAAAATTTATATTAAATAACCATGATTAATATTATGCTATATATTAAAAATACATCAAATCAAAAAATTTATATTCTGTCATTGCATCATTCTCCCTCTATTGGAAAAAAATTGTTTTTGAGTTTCATTTTTGAAATTGAAATCTTCCATTCCAAATAAAAAAATATTTGCAATATTTCAATTTTCTTGAAATATGACACAATAGGTTCTATTACTACAAATTCTTGAGATCTCGATCAACAAATTTCACAAAGGACACCATATCATATTCCTGATATGTATTGTTCATATAATGAATATTAATTCCAAGAAAATCAATGCTATATAAAAATTAATTTTCTCCAACATGATCTTCATTGAAAATCGGGTGAGTCAGATGAAAAATTATTTTCTCCAACATGATCTTCATCCAAAATAGGACAAAATAAAAGTCAACATGTTTTTCTTCGTCAAAAGTACAAGCCCAGTTGAAAACATTTTGATTTGTAGGTCAAATCCATTCATGTGGCATAATGCCAAATCGATCCATGTGTTGATGCATTTGTGCAACGTTGTCATCTTTATACTCCTTGTCTATCAGTTCCTCACAAGTGTCAAGCCAATCTGAGGCAACATCTCTCTATACTGCAGGAACGCCAACCTAGCCTTTTTACCAACTTTTGTGGCGCAGAAGTGTGAAAAATACTAAAATTTACACAAAAACATGCAACGACAATCTAACTATTTTGATTCGCTCATGAATACCATAATCAAAGATCAAAATATCAAAAAATTTGATAAAATTGAAAAAAGTCAAAATATTATCATAATCAACTCCCTTTTACAAATCTCAAAGTCAACAGAATACTAAACTAAAATATTTCAAAAAGAAAAAAGAAAAAGAACTCTTAATTATTTAATTAGACTAACCACTAATAAATATAAATAAATAAGATAATCTATTAGTTTCCTAATTAAAAGTAAAATTTAAATTCAAATAACAATAAATAATATTTTGCTTCAAATAAAACACATCAAATCAAAAAATTTATATTTTGCCACTGCTCTGATACTAACTAATGCAATGGGGAAGCGTGAAAGAGATAAAATATCTTAACAAAACATGACAAGACCTAACCCTAGTAGATCAATGTTCTGTATCATCCAATTCCCACATAAATTCAATTTCATCATAAAAGCATCAACTAAGTAAATAATTATAAGAACAAGCTTGCCTTACCAAAGTTAAGTCCATTAACTTTCCAAATATTAAAGCAGGAGAATGTATATATGAACCTACGTGTGACAACCAGGATTAGTACGGCTTCCAAATATAATTAAGCTACATACTCCCGTCTCTCTTTGAAAATTTTTCCCATTTTGATAATTAATTTCGCAAAATCTTTAACTTTATTTTCAAAAATTATTAAATCATTTTAACACGACTTTGGGGCGAAAACATAATTTTCAATATCACTTAAAAATCACACGATACTCACCAGACCCATAAATGAAATTCTGTAAAATATTTAAATTCATTTTATCAAATAATTTCCCACGAAAAGCCAGATAGACAACCCGTGAAATCGAAGGTCATAGGCTACAACTCGTAAATTCAAAACCAATTTTAAAACCATAAATCATATAACAAAACCGGTACCACAAAATGTCATATAGATGGGTTACAACCCATAAAACCAAGTACTTGGACTACAGCCCATAATTTCAAAAACCATCATCTAAAACCATAAATCATATATCATATATCAAACTAGTACCACATTCTAGTATCGTGCCGTGTGACCCTCAGCGTCCTGATGGCATCACAGGCGGGGGGAGGGGGAATAACTCATCACAACGTACCGGCGTCCCAAATACGTCATGGCAGGATCCTCATCATCTCTCTCTCGACACGTGTCCGCAGCAGAGGATGGCATAATATAATAGCGCGCATAATCACAACATATCACAATCAACATCTCGATACTTTGTGGTACTTCTCAAAATCATCTCTGAAATCGTCCATCACCGCCATCATCAATTTGTCAAATCCCTTTATTATTATTATTATTTTTTTTTTATAAAACGGTTTTCAAAATCTTTTATTTTGAGAATTTTACCAACAATCAAATAATTCAAATATCAGAAAATTGCCCCAAAATCTTTAAATTTTTCAAAAGCCACAATTTTTCTTTGAAATCACCAATTTTCCTACAATATCGTAAAATATCCAAAAACTTTCAAAACTCGCTAAACAACCAATTAAAACATATATTTCATATTTATTTCAAATAAATATGAAATCCATCAAATCATAGAATCAACTCATGCAAATATTTAAATCATCATAAACATATTTAATAATTAAAATTTAATGCATAAAGAAATCCCATCTAAACAATTTAGTAGGAGGGAAATAAAATATATCATATATTTCCAAAATGATTTAAAAATATATGCACTCACCATTAAAATATCAAAACATCAAAAGATGCAATTCATATATAAATAAAATAAAATAAAATGAAATCATCTCCCATAAACCATGGCTCTGTGCCAACCGCACAAAAAGGTCACATACGTAAGGTGGTTGAATCAAATCCCAACAAAACTATATGCATAGGTGAAACTAACTCACTTAACATGTATAATTAATAACCAACTTTTCCAAGGTGATACTTAAACTTTCCCAAGTGAGATCTACAACCAGGCTCTGATACCAAGCTGACAAGACCCAACCCTACTGAATCCTGCCTGCGTGACTTAATGTTTCAATTAAGCCACAAGCAGTCGTTCAAGTCCGATAAGTCACTTTTTCAAATCAAAAAAATAACCAACAGACCGAAAGGTTTACTCTACTACTGAAAATTTTATTAGAAATTTCGGCAGTATTTCGGCTGTTTTCTAATACTCCCCAAAAGCAAATAGTCTATAACCTACAAGGAAAAGCGTTCCTAAATAGTATTCATTCTACCAGCACACATTCCCCACAATAATCACAACTCAGAGGATGACTCAGCCCTCAAATAAAAAATACATTAGCTGTAAAATTCTCTGTAGCTGGACTCAGTCTAAAATAAACCGAGCTGCCTACATACCCTATTTAAATAGGGATCAAGCTACCTGTAGTTCCAAAAGTAAATTTATGCCGGAATATACTACTGACAATCACACTCAAATTTTATTTTATTTTTTTTATACAAATATCTCATTTATTAAATTTGGCCACTCTTAAATCCATTATCGCCTTTCCGACATCCTAACAAACAATAATATCCGCAGTTGAACGGCATAATTCCTCACCAAGCAATTCTCGTCCACACAATCAAATCCATACATTTATTCATAACCAAAACTCACATACACAACAATTCAACGTAATTAATCACCCACCCATTTCACAATTAATATAATAATCAATCCACAACATAATCAATTCTACACAACCGAATCCACATAGTGATTAACACACGATTTAACTATGTAATATATTCCGTAATATTTCTCACTATTCCCGAATTTCAAATCACCCAATCAAATTCACAATTATTTCCATAAAACCAAATAGGCTCTCAACCGTCAACGACAATTAATTCAATATAATCAAGCTCGCACACACGACCAAAATCAACTCTTAACCGACAAACCCGCAACTCTCACTCATAACAACTAAATATACAATATACCCCGTAACCATTTCCATGCTCAAGATACTCGGTCACACTCTCACATCCTGTAATAAACTCTCGGCATGTCAATGCATTCCACAGCAACCACCAAAACACAAATATACACATTTGTATCACCGATTGTCTACAATTCTTATTTAACCGTTATTAATAACACCGTTTGAAACTGGATAATTCTCAATATCTATCTATAATACCCGAATTATATATCGACACGAAGCTCGTAACCAATAGAATGCAACCGAGAACTTACCTCCTCCAACCGCCGCCGGTGGTGGCCGGAAAGTGGCCGGGAATGGGTGGCCGAGCATCCTTTAATCGCACCATCCACATGAGGGAGCTTCGAGATAAACGGACATCAGAATTAGCTACGGGAGGTCCAAAAGAGGGGGACTGGACCAATTTCATCGCGGGAAAAGGAGGAGATCGGCGGTGGCGCGTGGAGAAAGACAGCGACGGCGCTTGGGCGGTGCGTGGGGCGCGTGGGGTGGTCACCAGAGTCTGGCCAGCTGCAGATCTGGTCGCCGGCGCGGTCTGAGGCCAGTGGTGGTGGCTGTGTCGTGCCACTCGCCGGAGATCAGAGTAGATCGGGGTGGAAAGGTGGCTGTCGCGATGGTTTTTCCAAAACTTCGCGGCCGTTTTCCGCTGTGCTCCCGTGGTTTCCTGGGTCAATCTTGGTACCAAAATGTAGATCGTCGCACCAGCTTTCCAACGGTACCAAGCATGCTCCCTAACTCCACCGGAACAGTGAGATCCGGCCGGCCAAAGATGGTGTCGCGACTGTTCACGGGTGCTCGTGCTCTCAGTTTTGCTGTGTTTTCCGGTGATCTGGGTCGTTTCACGGCGAACCACCGGTACGGGGAGGAAGAGGAGATTGCCGGCTTCGGTCTAGGGGTGGTGGTCGGCCAACTCCAACCACGGTGTGCGAAGATGGCTCGGCGAAGGGAAACTGCTGCGCGAGGGAGACCGGGGGGGCGTCGGGGAAGAAGAAGAAAATTCCAGAAATTTCTGGAATTTTAAGAAAATCGCATAAGGGCATTTTTGTAATTTTAAGTTCAGCCCCCGCAAATTTACCAAAATACCCCTCACAATTTTTGAACCATAACTTCTCGGTCTTAGGTCAGAATCAAGCGTGCTACTAGTCTACGAACTCGTATCGACTAGCTCTACGCAATGGTACCACAGTCAAAACAAAACTAAAATCACAGAAAAACTCAACTACGGGCCCACTTACGGTCAAACTTGGTCAAATTTGAGAATTTTTTAATCTTTTCCCGGGATGGGGTGTTACAAAACATGCAACAATAATCTAATTCTGTTTATTTGCTCACGGATACCAAAATATTGAAAAAACTTCAAATCTCATTTACAAACTTTAAAGTCATCTATATATAGGCAACCTAATAAAATCCTAACATATTAAACTTAAATGTTTCAAAAATAAAAAATAAAAGATATCTTCATTTCCTAATTAGACTAACCACTATTAAATAAAAATAAATAAGATAATATCTTTTAGTTTGCTAATTAAGACTAAAATTCAAATTTAAATAATAATAAATAATATTCTACTATAAAAGAAAATACATCAAATCAAAGATTTTATATTTTGTCACTACATTTTTTATCTCCAATATCTTAAATTAATTCTATAACATTCTTCTACCTTCCAAAACATCAAATTGAATGAAAATAAGCTGTAACAGTTCAGAAACTAATTTAATTAATAGGAATAAGAAGATGGAAAAAAGCATACCTTGTAAATTTTTATCTAACCCACGCAAGACTTGATATTTCTTTTGCATAATATTGGATAGTGAATCAATGTCAGTGTGAAATAGACAAATATTTTGGTGTTCAAATTAGAAATCAAAATTAATAACATAGCATCTATTTAGCATAAGAATTGAGATTTGGGTTTAGGCTTTCAAAGTGCAAGGGATTAGAAATAGAAGCTTACAGGATTAGACAGAGAAGCTTACCGAATTGAATTCCTCCAAGAAATTTTTTTTTTCAAATTTTTTTTTTCTTTTTTTTTCAACTTTTTCCTTCTAACCCTCAAATTGCTCTTTTTCATACATTACTCAAACTTCTTTTTCAACATCAAAGATACATAATAGCCACTAGTTTCACCAACATCAATCAACCCCAAATTCTCTTCCACATTACTCCACCAAATACAAATTTATAAACATATATCAATTTCAATATAAGCTCTCTTTGATAAATGTATATAGGTATGAAAAATATACTTAGGCATAAAAAGGTAAGTCAATAGGTTTAAAAGAACAAAAAAGCTCTAATATGCAATCAATTATGCATCCTAAAAATGGCTCAAATAAGGTACTAACGGATAGATATTTCGAAGGTAGGCTAGAAAGGCTCAAACTCAAAACAAAAATGGCCTAAATCATATTTAAAGTAATAATGCATCTCTCTATGATTTCGCCTCAAGTAATAATTATGCAAGTTCTAGAGTTCACAAAAATAATCACTCTAAATTAATGCAAACTTTCTCCAAAAAACAATCAAAATCATGCATATTTAGTAAAGTGCTCAAAATTGATTTTGAAAGTAATAACATGTGAACTTAACTTTAGACATTAGATAATACACAAAAACAATTCCACTACCTAAGAATCAATTTATTCACAATCATATTTTTATCATAGGCTCATCAAAAAATATAGAAAAACACCCAAAAAAAAAATTAGCAAACAAAATAGAGTTTTAAATACAAAACTAAACTAAAAATTTAAAAACTAAATTAGAAAACTTCAAACAAAGAAAACCAATCCCAAATTAAGATGAGCATAGTCCTCGATGTTCAAAACAAAGAAAATAAAAAATATAAAGAGTATAGGTAAAGAAAGCTCCCCTATTTGATGATATGCAAATTCTAAGCTTATAAAGCTCCCTTTTGTCGATTACACCTTATATGCCTCTCCTTTGATTTTTTTTTTCCTTGACCCCTAAAAACACAAAACAAAACAAATAACAAAAATTAAAAATTGAAAACTACTAAAAATAAAATAAAGCAAGAAATTTAAAACTTTGGGTTGCCTCCCAAAAAGCGCTTGTTTCATGTCTTTAACTTGATATTCTTGTGAATTCAAGAAGGATCGTATATAAGGATGATGTCATCTTCATAGTATTTTCCAAGCTTTGGATATGGAAATTGTGCATTAACTTAGAATCCTTGAAAGCTATTAACATCAACAACTAATCAGTCTGATCTTGAATAAAAATTGTGAATGCAACAATGACTTGAGCTCCTCTAGGTATAATCATGGTCAAATTAGCTTCTTTTGAGGTCCACTTGACTTCAATTCCTAGTGGGGAGCTTGCTCCTTTAATGAGCAACCTTCATGATGCGTGGCCATGATCTTATTCTCCTCTAGTTTTGCTACTTTTTGGCTTGGTTGAGTACTTGATGTATCCTCTTGATGATCCTCAAGCCTTTTATCTTCATTTTTTGGCTCTTGAAAATTTATCAATTCCTCAACTTGTTGACTAGAGTTAATTTCCACACTATTTGGAAAATCTTCTTGAGTCCTTTGTGAAATTGCTACCTCTAGTTGCTCTATGGAAATCGCAACATCTTTAAATATAGCAGCTAGCTCATGATGCGATTCCTCAAATTGTGCACAAAATTTAGCTTAAGACTCTTGAATTCTCTCCACAGATTCTTCTAATGGTGATTTTCTTTGATGTTGCAGAATCTTCAAAGGATCAAGCCATGTATATTCTGGTTGATTGTACCATGTAGAGTCATATGAGTTGCAAGGAGATTTGTTTTGCCATGAGAAATCCTCATATGAATCTTCGAGGTAAAAAGAATTTCTCACTTGACAATCAAAACTTGAATGGTTACCTCCACATAATTCACATATAAAATCTTGGACTCCATAATTCCCAATTTTATTCCAATAAGATTGATACCCATAACCTTGAAGTTGCATATTATACTTGTAATTTCAACTGCATCCTTTTCAATTTCTTATTTTTTTTTCCTCCAAAGTTAACTATGAGATAGAAAACTCATAAACCAAATTAAACAAAAACAAAAACTAGAGAAACAAGAGAAAAACATAAATTTAAACTCACAAAATAAAAATTCCAGCAACTAAATTAAAAGCTAAAATTCAAATTAAACAAACTAATTAAACTCAAAAGATTAACACTAACAGCAAACAAAATAAATCTCAAAGAAAACACAAACCTAAAGCAAAATAAAACTAAAAACAGCAAGCAAAACAAATAAAAACAGTAAGAAAAGTGCAGTTATTTTTTTTAATTTTTTTTTTCAATTTCAGATTTTCGAAATTTTTATTTTTTTTCAATCAAAGATTAAACAAAAAGAAAAACTAAACAATAATCAAATTGAGAAACTTAAACCTAAAAAACTGAAACAAATAACAAAAAATAGTAAACAAAATATTTATATATATATTTAACAAAAACCGCAAATCTTAAAAACCTAAACACACAAAAACTGAAAATAAAAACTTAGCTACTTCGATTTCCTCCTTCTTCAAACTCCAATTGAATTGATTTGGATCCAAAAAAGCTCTCCAATCATTGCTCTTTGACGGCTAAAACTGAACCTACACAAAAACAAAAACAAAAACTAAACTAAAAAACAGTAATTTAATTAACAATAAATTTAAAATCAAAACTATAAATAATTATTCTCCGGAAACGGCGCCAAAAACTTGTTGTGGTATAATTTTGATTAACTCGCAAGTGCACGAATCAACAAGTAACAAAGTGGATTTCTTTTATTAAGAAGACCGATATCGATCCCAGGAGGAATAATGTCTCTAGTTAATGAATTTTAAATCAATTGTTAAACAAATTAATAAAAGTAAAAAGAGTGTTGATTGATTGATTGTTGTTTGAGTAGAAAAGAATTAAAGAAAATAAAAGCAATATTAAAAAGTGAACAAGCCAGCAAGCAAAGTAATTCAAAAGTTTTAATAAACAAAGATTATGACTTCACCGCTATTACTCCTATTTAGCCCTAATGCATTATAGATTCATGGGTTAACCCTCCTTTGACCATGAGTGACTAGAAGTTGATTCTTCAATGCATTCTAATCTAGCAAGCACAGGGTATTTAATTATCCCTAATCTAAATACTAAAATTTAAGCCCTAAGACATGCAAACCCAATATTCTTGTCAAAGTTGTCACTAAGGCATGCAATATTCCTATAACCATGTATTTCATTGTCCATCCATATTATATTCTTCATTCCTAAATCAATATAATACTTTATCTATCCACCTTTTCATGGAAGCATGAAGAACTACAATGAGATATTAACCATTAACATGAATCAAACTAAATATGCATTAAAAACTAAATAGTCATAATAAGGCTACATCATAATCCTCATAGAAAATTTAGTTACACATCATATCTATAATATCCATCTAATAATGAAGAGACAACAGAGACTAAATAACAAAAGGAATAAGAGTAAAGAATCAAATCCAAAGTTGATGGCTGCTGGATTTTAATCCTCAATCTTCTCCTCTTGGCTTTGCCAAACTATGATCCAAAATCACAAGGTTGATTCCTCAAAGGTGCTGGCCGAATATCTCTCCTTGATCTTAGCTTTGTGTAGCATACTTTCTCTATGTGAGAACCCTTAAAAACTGAATAAAAACCTAAAAAACACTAATGTTGTTGTGAGAATAAGGAAGAGATGTCAGCCGTGAGGGCTGTGAGAATGGTGTAGCCATGTGGGCTGTGAGATGTGTTGGTGGTAGTGAATGTGAATGTCTCAATGTTGCATGGTATTTATATGAGAGGTTTAGGAGAAGTTTAACCCTAGAGTTTTTCTCTAAACCTAGTTAATATAGGAGATAACATATTTACCTAATCTCCAGCTTCTATATTTTCTCTATATGGCTGGTCATCCTAGGGTATTGTAGTCTTTGGTACCTCCCATTCACACTAGGATAAGGAAACAATTTATATCCCTTTAGGAATAAATTCAATTCTAATTCCAATTCTTTTTTCTAATTATTATTCCAATTAATATAATTAAAATAATCTGACTTTCCATGTGGCATATGATGTGGCAAAATTCGTATACATGGCTGGAGTGTGATGACATGGTAGTCCAATCATATATGTCATCCTAGTTATATCACCAGTGTCCGTCAGCATATTCCAAGCACACTTTGGATGACCAAATCATCTCCGAATTCACTAATTCAAGATGAAAAAGTTAAGTTTATGTCTTAGCTTTCCAAAATAATATTGTTTTCACAATTTGGACATCAGAAAGACACTCAAATTCTAATTTCCCCAAGATAATGTAAATCTGCTGCAACTGTTGAAATTGTTGAACTTGTAAATCAAACTGGTACTGATTGGCCAAACCAATTGCAATGAAACTTTACATAATTAAAGCCTAGTGAATCAGGAATCATTTTCAACTAGAATAGCACGAAACCTCAAATTGTAGCTCTATATATGATTTTCTTAGTAAAGGTTGCGCAGAAATACAATAATTTCAGCTTTTGTCTTTCTTTTACTGAAAATAGAAAAATACAGCAATTCAGTATTTTTCATTAACAATTACTTATAAACTTGCTAAAATTCAATATAAAAAGTGGCATAAAAACAGTAACATTTTATGCCTATCAAATGACATTTGTGAAATATCTGTACATATACAAGTTCTTCTTATTCATCACCATTCCATAACCATGCTTTTCAAGCTTAATTACTACACTACCTACAAAGGGAGAATCAAAAGTAAACTCCCAAAACCATATAAAATAGTGCAGAGAGGAGAATGATAATGAGAGGATTTAGTTACAGAGATATTTTCTTATAGATGTATTGTTAAGGCTTGGGATTCCTCTCTTAAAAGTTAACCCAATAAGTAGAGTAACCCAAACCTCTTATGTGCCCTTTAAAATCTACAAATTTAGCTCATGTGGGACTTTATTTGCACATTTTTAAACAATCATCCCCAAAAAACGAAGGACCACGTGCCCTTTTTTCTAGCACCCCGTCAAACCGACAATGCCTTTTGTCCCCATCTTGTGAAAGGTCTCCACTGCTGCTATATGGTCTTACTGCAACTCCATGGAGCTTCATTGCATGGCCTATGGAAGCTAGCATTGATGTCCCCATCGATACTTATCACCAACGTGGTCTACCATGGGGTCCACCACTATATTCGATTCATTTCATGATTCATCTTGCATTTACACATGACTCAGTCTGAGTTTATTGATATTCTTGCATACTATATTATTTAATAATAATCACTTAAATGATTTCCCATTCCCAAAAAAATCATGCATACACATAGCAAAAATGCATATATATATATATAAATATTGTATAAAATTCTATTATTTATTGGTATTCGTGATCTACTTTTTTTTTTTAATTTTCGTAATTTTTTTCTTATTTAATTTGTGTAAACAATTATTAAATACTGCTTAGAAACTTAAAGATAATTTTTCGTATACATTGATAAGCCATAACACCCATATGTGATGGTCGAGCAACTTTCTAATATTCTTGATGATTTTTTTTATCACACAATTAATATGAGCTTACTGTGGGATCCGTTTTATTTTGTTTCGGAAGTTGAGACTCTCACAAGTATTATAAATTTTTAAATGATGAATAATATTAATTATGCGCAATACAAACACTGCACCAAAATCGATAATAGTCAACGCAAAAATGATGTCGTAATTTGTAAAAAGCGAAGCAAATCTTTGTGTTGTCGAAAATTAAATACATTCACGACGGCCAAAATATGTTGCCGATAATGAAACAATTCGCGATGCGTGCGTAGCCTATTATGGACACAATTGGCGACCCTTGCGTCACCAATTCTTCATATTTTACTAAAATTAAACAGCAAAAAAGAGAAGAATTGGCGATGCTAGTGTCGCCAATTGGTCTTGTAATTGGCCAAACTAGTGTTGCTAATTCTTCCTTTTTCACATCAACATTTTGTCACGACATTTACTTAATTTGGGGACGCAAGCATCATTCATTTTTTGTTAAAATTATTTGCCAGTAATATTATTATTTCGCGATGAAATTTATCGCTAATTATTTATGTCATTTTTTTAAAACGCAGCAAATTTTTATATATAACGTCGCTGAATAATTCAAATTTAATTATATTGACAAATTAAATGATTTTTTTAATTAATATTCTTTTAGTTTAAATTAATTTTAAAAAAAATAATTTACATTTATAATTTCAAGTCTCAATAATCAATTACATATTAAAAACTAGCAATTAAAATATTATCAAAATTAATTGAAATGTATAAATATTATTTAATAAAATTTAACAAATTTTAAATTTAATTATCTTTTTATAAATTGATGAATGACTTATTGCAAATGACTAATTAGTAAAAATGAAAATCAATTACTAATATATATAACAAAAGCGAAAAATACAAGCAAATATGTACAAATAATTCGAACAACAAAATTACATAAACACAATAACTAAATGTGACATTAAGCGGAAATATGATATTTAACTATGATATGAATGGGAGCACAACAGTTGCTCATTCTGCTTTAAAACTATTGATGTACTGCTGCGTCCAAACACTATCTTCGAACTGCAAATACATACCAAACAAGTAGTTCAAATAAGTATTAACTAATAATTATCAATTTTTATTAAGTGTAAAAATGGTTTAATTATTATCATGTCCGCTAAATTTTCTCGAATAACATTATTTACTATGATATCCCGCATGATCATCATCACATAATACTCGCATTCGGTATTTCCTAGTTGTTTTACCATCTATAAAAAAGTGATACAAGAAAATATATTAATCATTATATTAAATAGCTAGGTATACAAATCTATATATATAAATAAATATTTATGTATAAAAATCTTATTTATTTATGTATACAAATTTTATTTATGTACCTTTGTTTCAAGCCATCTAAGCTTTTTCGTACTTAACATTTTTTTGTCCGCCGGATGTACGGTACCAAGTCAAGTACGTACTATATGTACATTATGCATACATTATATATATCACCAGAAATAATACTAGTAATAAATATTTATTATTAAATTTTATTAATTATCATCCATATATATAGTTAATTATGCATACTTTACATATCCAACAAACCTTTGAAGTCGGTCATACGCACACAATTGTTCTTCAGAAAGGCATCTTGAAACCATACGACCGCTAAATATGGGTCTACAACAACCAAAATCCAATTGTCGCTACAAAAATTTTAATTAGTAGGTGCTCCTAGATAGTAAAACTCAAACTTACTATGAGGTATTTTAATAATATATTTCTTTTTGTAACAATATATTTTTATTTCTTTTTAAGATAATTCCTAAAGCTTAAAGTTTCTAATATTTTGTTTTAAGAAGACGTGAGGTATTTTAACAATATTCATAAACTTACTGTGATTAATACTTATTTTATGCAAAAAATAAATAAATAAATAAAACAAGCTATAAACATATTGCTCGGGTACAGTAGCGGCAGCATAAGAATGAACTTTAATTGGAGGGAATTAATCCAGCAATTAATTTCATCATTTTCGACGACTTCAAATTTTTTGGCGAAGCAGAGCGTCGCTAAAGGTTTTTCAGTCGTACAAAATATCTAATATCTGTGAAAAAAATTTAAATTATATACATAATATATATATTATAACTCTATATCTATACTTCATTTACTTTATATATATAGATATATCCTTATATCATTTAGTATATGTATTCGACATTTACTTTATATATATATGAAGATATATACTTATAATTAATTGATATATATAATTTAAATATTTAATATATATAAATCAAATAAAATAACACCAAAAAAAAAAAGCATTGGCCAAGCTATGCATCGCCAAAGACATTTAGCAACATGTGTAAAAGCGTCGCTAAATGACTTTCTGTGACGACCCGGATCTAAAAAGCTAGAGTAAGTGTGGGCGGGTGCAAAGGGCACTGGCAGGCTACCTTACTAGCATTGCCAGAGTAAGTGTGGGCGGGTGCGAGGCACTGGCAGGCTACCTTACTGGCAGAGATCGGTGTCCAATCCCACATTGCACGGGTGTGGAAAGGGGGTCATGTGGTAATGGTTCAAATGTAAAGTGAGCACTCTCTTAACAACTAAGGCCTTTTCAGAGCTTTTGGCTTCAGAGTTGAAAGAACTCTGGAGTTAAGCGTGCTCCAGTGGGAGCATTCTTAGGATGGGTGACCCCCTAGAAAGTCTGACCAAAAACTCCATACCGTCTGAAGTGCGGTGGCTAAATTGGAGACAATATTGGTTGTAGAGAGAGTGTGGTGTTTCAAATGGTATCAGAGCCTGTACCCAGCCGGAAATGTGCCAGCGATGACGCTGAACCCCAAAGGGGGGTGGATTGTGACGACCCGGATCTAAAAAGCTAGAGTAAGTGTGGGCGGGTGCAAAGGGCACTGGCAGGCTACCTTACTGGCAGAGATCGGTGTCCAATCCCACATCGCCCGGGTGTGGAAAGAGGGTCATGTGGTAATGGTTCAAATGTAAAGTGAGCACTCTCTTAACAACCAAGGTTTTTTCAGAGCGTTTGGCTTCAGAGTTAGAAGAACTGTGGAGTTAAGCGTGCTCCAGTGGGAGCATTCCTAGGATGGGTGACCCCCTGGGAAGTCTAACCAAAAACTCCATACCGTCTGAAGTGCGTTGTCTAAATTGGAGACAATATTAGTTGGAGAGAGAGTGTTGTGTTTCACTTTCACGATGCATGGCATTGCAAATACTCCCTTACTATATATATATATNCTTCTTTGATTTTCTTAGCTCGAGAACGCGTCACTGGTCCACTTGGCAACGTAATGTCCTTATCACGAACATCCATGCTAGAAGAGCGCTCGATGCCCACATCAATAACCCATAGCAAGGTCTAGACCAGGTACAAAAATTGGGAAAAATGAGTTATTTAATTATTTCTTTTTCCTTGTGATATTGTTTACTTTTTTTTCTTTTTTTTTTGGTTGATTTGTTCATGTTCATGTTGGTGGTGTTGGTGGTGGATCTATGGTATGCATATGCAACAGTGGCTAAGGTTGGTGGTGGTGGTGGATCTTTGGTATGCATCTGCAACGACGACTGAGGCAAAACCGACCCTCTAAAAATTGAATTTGATTGATTATCTTCGGTTTATTTTTTTTTCAGTTACTAAGGTGTCTCGGTTCGGTTCGATTGGCCACTCAATGTCCACCAAACTAGTCTGTTCGGTGAAAAATCTAGCCAAAAAACCAGCCGAACCAAACTGTGCGTACCCTTAGTGATAAGCATAAATTTCATATCATGTTATGCTATATTTGTAGCTCTTTATTTGTTATATTGCGCTTATTTTGATGAGAAATGCATTAATTTCTATTATTTTTCCAATTGTAGGTGAAAAAGATAGTTTTTGTGAATACAACACGAAATAGGATTATTTTGGTAATTTGTTTTAGTTGAGGGACCAAGTTACAATTATTGAATTATATGTGGGGGAAATTAGAAATGAACTTAAAATCATCATTGAGATGATCAAATTGAGATCAAGGATCAAGATTAATGTAATTGGATAAAAGCATGAAAAATTTCTTTATTTTGAACCAACTGAATTTTTGTGCAAACAATACTGTTTTGAGCATAACATGAGTTACAAGATGAATGTTTGAATGATTCTAGTTGAAAATGGTTCTCAACTCATTAAAGATGAATCTACAAAATTTTATTACAATTGGATGCTCCAATCAGTACTAGTTTACTTTTAAAGTTAGATTATTTTGCAGCTGCATTAGAGTTGCCCTCTTATGGAAAACAAGAGTTTTGAATTCCTTCCTGGTTTCATAATTGAGCATATGATACATGGAGAGTTGAGACAGATACCTAACATTTCAAAGTGAAAGGGATGGATTTTGAGCTCATTTAGTCACCAAACAATTGTTTGAATCTGGCTATCATGAATTGGTGATAACTAAGGAAGCTATTCTTTATCTGTTTGGATTGCCACATAAGCTTTGATGACAAGGATGCAACATTAATTGCCATATCAATTAATCAAGTCTACATGGAATATTGGTTAGCAAATAAAAAAGGAAATAAACCAAGTATTGGAATTTCTTAATTATTTATTTTCTCATTGATTGGTGATGAAACTTACCTAACTTTGTTGATGCGGAACCCCAAGATTAAAGAATCCGAAACCCCAA
>QANX01004980.1:0-99821 GCA_003254975.1 Ochetophila trinervis
TTTCATTCTCCATAAAATTTAAGATTATCATATAAATCCTCTCAAATTTTTTAATTTTATTTATGAGTTAAAATCTAATAAAATATTTCAAATATTGATAAAAAATTCTTTTTCATTCTCCATAAAATTGAAGATTGTCATATAAGTCCTCTCCAATTTTTTTCTGCTCATTTCATNAACTCTTTTCTATCCATACTTATATTATTTTATTTTTAATTCCTACTCTTTCAAAACTTTCCATCATCTATCATCTCCACTGAATTTTTCAAATCTTCTATTTTAAATTTTTCACTTTAAGTTAGAAGATTTGAAATTAAGATGGATGAGTTGTTAAAAGATCTACAGACTAATAAGTTATTTGACACTACTGATTCAAGTAAAACTAATTTACTCTAATTTTTTTCCGCTCATTTCGTAGAGTGCCAAAAGAAAAAATTATGTAGCAAATTATATAATAACTCTTTCCACTCTTCCATATTCCCATTTTTTACTTTTGTAACTACATATAATATTTTCTATCCATATTTATATTATTTTATTTTAAATTCCTACTCTTTCAAAACTTTCCATCATCTATCATCTCCACTGAATTTTTCAAATCTTTTATTTTAAATTTTTCACTTTAATTTTGAAGACTTAAAATTAAGCTGGATGAGTTGTTAAAAGATCTACAGACTAATAAGTTATTTGACACTACTGATGCAAGTAAGAATAATTTATTAATTCTTTTCAGAGTAACAATGTTTAGAAGTTACAAAACTGTTCATGCTGATTTCGATTGTTTACATTATTACTAATTGATTTTACATATGCTATATTTTTTCAGTACTTTACACTATTGAGTTCCAGAAGCTGAGTTTGTCTCATGCATATATCTTCTTATTCTTGAAGTCTAAATATAATTTTTTTTTTGTGAACGTATAAATGGTTTAATATTTGCATTTTTCAACATCATATAATACATGGCTTTTGTGGAGCTCAAAATAAAAATTCTCTTTGCATGGTTGATGGGAAATGTAGAAGGTGTTATCCAAAGAAGTTTGTTAATACCGCTACCACTGACAATGATGGATATCTAGTATATAAAAGGAGAGATGTTGGAAAGCTTGTTGAGAAGAATGACATCAAATTGGATAACAGATTTGTTGTCCCGTACAATCCAACTATTTTGTTGAAGTATAATTTACACATCAATATGGAAGTGTAACCAAACATGATCCATCAAGTATATGTTCAAATAAATTAATAAATGACATAGCAAGGTCACTACCACATTTTATAACCTAGATAATGATGAGGTTTATGATGAAATTCAAATGGACTACAACTGTAGATATATATCTGTTTGTGACTCCTTTTTTGTCCATTTCTTACCCATTTCAAAATTAAAAAAATCAAAAACTTCTATTAATTTTCATATATTGGTTATTTATGTTACGTTTTTTTAAGTTATATTATTTAAAAGAAAAGGAAAGGAAAAAAATAAAAAAGAACAAAAAGCTACAACTCTATAATGAATTTTCATTATAATTGAAAAAATAGATAGCTCATGCACATAAGTTAGGCTAAAATACGAGATTTTTCTGAGTGCTATATTTTTTTTGTTGTTGTTGTGAATATGAGTGAATATAAATCATTATCTACAACTTAGAGTCAATTACTCAAAAAGAAAGCATTGCGATATTTTCTTAGTTCATGTATTTAATTATTAAAGATAATCAAATAGAATAGTTTTTTTTGTACCAATAAATCAAATAATTTATTTTTTGAATAAAATCAAATAGAATGGTTGATTTTTTTGGTAAATAAAATCATTTATATTTAAAAAAAAAAATTGTAAAAAAATAATTTTTCAATTTCTTTCAAAAGTTCATATTAATTATTACATTTTTAATAATAAAATTTTCTGTGCATAGCACGGGTACAATCTAGTACATCCTAATCTTTATAACACGATGACCAAGGCTTTTACAGATGGCCAAAGCTTTTATATATCTTTTTACTGTGAAAAGTGAGATCCGATAGCCAAAGCTTTTACTGTAAAAAGTGTGATAAGATTGTGCATAATACATGGTTCATTTGAATGTGGTTGATGATGAAGATGGTGATGCAATCTTTCTTTTCTTTAAAAAAGTTATATACAATCTCTTTCTCTCTTTTGTGTAACTACTGCTAAACACTGGAAGTAAGGGATCAAAGTTAGTTATCATATACAGTAATTAATCTAAACTAAATGATTTCTCATTTATTTCTTAAATTTTTAACTAAATTCTTTAAAATATGACATGTTAAGGGAAAAGATGCTATCAAATTCTTTGATAGATTGAATGCTTTTTTGGGAAGAAGATTTTTGTTCAAAGTTCTAATGAAGAAAATTACTAAAGGGGATAGCAACAAAGAAACAAATTACACAATTGTTAGGATGCCTTTAAATGATGATCTTATATATGCCACACAAATCAAAGTTACAAACATATTCATGTTTCCCCTCTCATTCCCTTCAATTTATCATTGTTCAATTGAACATATAATTTTATTTCAATATCAAATTTCACATGGCAGTTAAATTATCAGTAAAATCATATTAGTTGGGTATTATAGATTTTGACAAGCTATAATATGCACATGGTATTTTTCACATCTTACATTTAAAAAAATAATAATAATTTGAAGAGAATAGTTTTTCAACTTTTTTCAAAAAATTTCATATTAATTATTGAACTTTTAATAATTTAAAAATATTTTAAATAAAAAAATTCTCGTGCATCGCACATGTATGATTAGTAAGTAAATATATATATTATTTTTAAAAAATAGACTAAAAAAAAATGTCTATAATGAATGTTGAGTTGACATAACATTGACATTGTCAAAGTGAATGTCTACTTCTAGAGGTTGAAAAATTTAAAAATCTAATTTGCTCAAAAATTTAAAATAAATAAATAAAATATATAATTAATTAATAACTATAAATAACTTTTGTGCACATTATCATTGTAAAATAATTTTTGAATTGAATGTGCATTTATGCTATATAAATTTAAATAACATCTATTTCTATACTATATATATATATAGCAATCCACGATTGTAGATGTTTTAAGAGTCTTGTAACATATTGCTAACCTTCCTAGCTATGTAACCTTCCATAGATAGTTATACTCTTCCCTTTGTGACCCTTTTCTCTCCTTTTTTTGTAAATGGCTTTGCCTATTTAAGGGATATTTCTGAATCTAACCACTTCACATAAAATAATTTTAAAATGTTAAGACTTTTGAATTGGTCTGATCCTAGATGAAAATGACTCAAACAGTTTTCTTCGAGGGAAACATCATAATAAGTGTGTGTGTGTTTTTTTTTTTGGTAATCAAAGCTTGCATTAAGCACAAAAAAGCCCCAAGAAAAAAGAGGATTACAAAGCAACAGACCTTTCCACAATATCTAGTTCAGCACATTGACTAAATTCAGTTGGAAGGTCATTCAAATTGATACAGTCAAAAAACAAAGGAGCATTAGAAGACAAAGTTGTAGCAACCAAATCAGCAAGGTCTTCCTTCCAGCTTCTCCTTCTTCACACATGTACTTATGCTCATGAACTCTTCAGTCAAGGTCTCCAGCCGGTTAATCTCATCAGTAAAGGAAGAGTTCCTGCCATGGACCCTTCCGTTCCTAAGACTCCAAATACAATAAAACAAAGTGGTCAAGAAAATCGAAATGAAATCTTTCCCATTTCCATGTAGATAAGCCAGAAGGTCTACACATAAATCTAGCATCTCGTTAAAATTTTAAACCTGAATAGCTTCCATCCTAAAATTCCATTTGCATGAAAAAGCAATAATCTTCACAGCAAGAGGAAGTGTGTTGCTCACTGCCTTGACAATGCAGGGTATGTGACCCTAAATTATGTTATAAAGTTAAGTGTAATAAATCATTTATTTTTTATTAAATAATATCGGTCCACGATTATGTCATATATCATTTGTTTTGGGTTAAATTATATAACAATTTTTTACCCTAATCTTATGTATGAATACATTAATAAGGGGCGTGGACATTATTTTATCCAAATTATACTATACTATAATTTAAATTAAATTATATTAATTAACAAATGTCCTGCCATAAAAAATAAAATAAAATAAAACAGCATTGAGCCCAGTACACTATTAGCCCATGATCCACATGAGAAGGATTTTATTGTTTTTTTTTTCCTTTTTTTGGGGTAATATATAGCTGGTGAGCAAGATACGTGTGATTATTATATGAGGTCTTATATTATATGACTATCAGATAGAGAGCGTGATTTGTGGTGATAGAATATTAGATCGAGGAGTACAATATCAAAATCGAAATTCTCATCGTCATCATGTTGGAATCGTCTCCATCGGAACCATCTCCGTCGGAATTATCTGAATCGGAAAAGTTTGCCAGGAGGCCAAAGGTAGATTTAAATGCGTTTTGGGAATATTTACAATCTCGACCGCCACGCAAGAACAGCAAGACACCGGCCGAGCAGGAAGCTTCCGTTAAAAAATACTATCGCACCGTTGGCCCATCTGAGGTATTTATTATATTATATTATTATTTTCTTCTTTTCCTCTGTTTTGGTTTTGGTTCTGGTTTTTTCTGCTTTGGGAATTTTTTATTTTATTTTCGATTTATTTATTAGGGATTTGATTCGGTGGAGGATTCGGATTCGGATTCTGATATGTATGGCGACATTAGGCCATGCCGTGTGACGGAAAAATCGGTAAAACTGGCTACAGATTTTGCTTTCGAAGAGTATAACAAAGACAAGTCCGATGGCAGACGTCTAATCCTTGAAAAGGTAGTGAAGGTCAATCACCAAGGTGTAGCTGGTATTATGTACTATATCACTCTTCAGGCAAGGAATCAAGATAACCCATCATCATCGTCCTTCTATGAAGTTAAAGTTCATCTTGGTGTTAATGACTATAAAGCCTTGGAGCTTTTTAGGCCGGCAATACACTATAAGGGTTAGATGGTGACATGATGGTTTTCTTATTTTCTGTTTTCTGAATTATGACGCATGCTTTGGGTTCTTAATTTCTTACACCTTGGAAACATTTGACGTTTACATTATATTAGACATATGCTATAATATGATCTAGTCTGTTGAATTAATTCTCTTATTTGTGGGTGATGGTGATTGTTGACTTAGTTATGAAATGTTTTA
This sequence comes from Ochetophila trinervis, assembly GCA_003254975.1. Classification (NCBI taxonomy): domain Eukaryota; kingdom Viridiplantae; phylum Streptophyta; class Magnoliopsida; order Rosales; family Rhamnaceae; genus Ochetophila; species Ochetophila trinervis. Next base: position 5,198 of record QANX01004980.1, read on the forward strand.
TTTTCCATGGCATTAGAGTACGTAGAAGACAGTTTATGTTGCGAAAAATAATGTTTGGAAAAAAAAGAAAAAGGAAAAAGTGATGTCCATACAAGACTGTACGTAGCTTAGACAAATATGACTGCCTAGCTCGACAATAGAAAAAGGAACTTCGTTAGGTTCACGGACACTAGAAAAGGAAGTGGAAGGATCAGTTTTTTTTTTTTTGGTGAATAAGGAGAAGGATCAGTTATAAACAAGTAAAGACATCTTCTTTTGCTGAACCAAAATTCGGGTTCTTTAGAAGCCCATCATGTTGCGTCCGAATTTGATGTTGTCATGGTTGATTTAGATTCTAGTGATGTCAGATTTGATCTTTGTGCTCCCCTTTTTGATTTCATAAGGAAGCATGTCCTTTTGGCTGCTAGATCAGTTCTTTGTGACAATGGAATCCTAGCTATAAATGTCATCCCTCCAACTCCAAGTAGTTATTTTTATGAGGCAATTGTACATGACTTTTGTGAGGTTCTCAGTGAGGTCTACCAAATAGATGTGGGAAATGGGGAGAATTTTGTTCTTATTGCCAAAGTCACCTGTTATGTGTTTTGAGAATTCTTTTCTTAGCAAACTAGGGGCGGTTCTCTCCGTCGCGTTCATGGGTTCCATTAGAAAAATATGAAGCCATCTTGTAACGGGTTGAGGTGGATCTTCTGACTGGAGAAACCACAATTTTGCGAGTTGATATCATGTATGACTGTGGACAGAGTCTCAACCCTGCTGTGGATTTATGACATGTTAGCTCGGACTTCTTATGTACTACTTAATTAAAGTTCTGACTATTAATCAGTAAAGTTCTTGTGTTGAGTCTTATTTATAACTTAATAACTCATTCATTTATGGTTTTTTGTTTTTGTTTTTGAATTTTTTGAAAACCAAAAATAAAAATGCGTTTGATAACTATTTTCATTTATATTTTTGCATAAACAAAAATCAAAAAAGCGTTGATAACCATTTTTATTTTTTAAAAATTAAAAACCATTTTCACTTTTCTTTAAAAAAAAAAAAAAAATGTTTAGGGTCCGTTTGTTAATACATTCAATTTTTATTTTTTTGTTTTTGTTTATAGTTTATGATTTATGGTTTATATTTTTTGTTTATGGTTTTTAGATTATGTTTTTGCTAAAAAAAAAATGAAAAACAATAACCAATTTTTAATTTTTTTCAATCATTTTTTTTTATTAATTTTTTTTTTAAACTTTACAAATAAATTTAAACAAATCCATATCGGTTTCAGATTTTGGCTCCGACCGTAGTGTCCTAGGTTCCGGCCCGAACCAGACAATCCCAGCGGTCTCGAATACTGCCCCTGATTGGGCAGTATCGGATTCTGATCCGAACCGGGTTGATCCAGGTTCTGGCCCGGGACCGGGCGGTCCCAAATTTTGGCCTGGATCGAGCTGTCCCGGGTTCAGGTCTAGCCTGGACCAAGTTGTCTTGGATTTCGGTCCTGATCAAGCTATCCTTGATTCTAACGGACCGGGCTGTCCCTGGTTCCAGCGCCGACCGGTCGGTCTCTAGTTCCAGTCCCGACCAGTCGGTCTCAGATTCCGGCCCTGTTCGAGCAATTTGTGGTCTTGACTACATATGGACAGTGTCAGTATGGGCAGTCTCACATTCAAACATTGTTCGAGTTGTCTTGTATCTTAGCATTATCAAAGAAAAAAAAAAACTAAAAATGAAAATGACTTTTTAATGTTTTTTTTCTTTTAAAAGAAAAGTGAAAATGGTTTTTAGTTTTTAAAAAATGAAAATGGTTATACGCATTTTCATTTTTAGTTTTCAAAAAATTCAAAATCAAAAACTAAAAATCATAAATGAATGGGTTATTAAACGACATTTAAAAAGTTTTTCATTTTTAGTTTTTTTTTTAGTCCTTGATAATGCTAAAATATAAGACAACTCAAACAAGACTTAAATCTGAGACTGCTCATACTAACACCGTCCAGATGTGGTTGAGACAACGAATTGCTTGAACAGGGCTGGACAGGCTGGAACCTAGGACCGTCCGGTCCGGGCCAGAACTTGGGACCGCCTGGTCGGAGTCACAATTCGGGACCACCTAGTCCAAGCCGGAACCTGGGAGAGCCTAGTATGGGCTGGAACCCAGGACCGCCCGGTCCGGGCTGGAATCCTGGACAGCTCGTTCGGGGCTGAAACCCTAGATTGCCCAGTCGGGACCAAAACCTGGGACCGTCCAGTCGGGCTGGAACCTGGGACCGCTGGGTCGAAGTCGAAACTTGGGACCACCTGGTCAAAGCCGGAACTCAGGACCGCCCGATCGAGGCTAGAACCCAAGACAGCCCGGTCAGAGCCAGAACCTGGGACCCCCCGGTTAGAGCCGGAATCTAGGACCGCCCGGTCCAGATCTGAACCCAAGATTGCTCGGTCGGAAATAGTACGGGGGACCGCCGAGATTGTCTGGTCCAAACTGGAACCCGGGATCAGGACAGCCTAGTAGGGGCCAAAATCTGGAACCGACAATAATCGAATATAGATTTGTTTAAATTTATTTGTAAAGTTTAAAAAAAAATTAATAAAAATGATTATCAAAAATAATTTTTTTGCATAAAAAAAAATTTAAAAATAGTTGTTGTTTTTCATTTTTTTTTAACAAAAACATAAATAAAAAACCATAAACAAAAAGTATAAACCATAAATCATACACCATAAACAAAAGTTAAAAATTAAGAATCAAAAATAAAAACTGAATGCGTTAACAAAGACTCTTAGTTTTTAACTTAGTTGTTATTAGCAGTAATTAATGTATATATCTACAGGAATCAGTCATCCAAGATCAGTTACCGAAAGCCATGATACTTGGTCTTAAGGATTGTCAACAGGCACGAGATTTGATATACCATTGTAAACAGAAATTCTGAAGTAGAAAATTCTTAGCCTTGCGAAAGGTGACATGACATTAATATAAATTAATATATTGGTTAAGTAAAATAAATTAGAATCATCATAAAAACAATCCAATTATCAATTAGAATAAAAAAAAAAATTAAGCCAAAAAAACGAAATTAGAACCTTTACTTCTAGCATTATTTTATTAACCTTAAAAGTGGCAATGCTTTAATAGTGAGATAGGGAATGGCCTAATGTCGCCCATCAGAATCCGAATCTGACACTGAATTTAATTTTTATATTTTTTAAATTTTTTTACATATAAAATAAATAAACAGACATAATTTTTTTTATAATATATTTGTTTAAATAGTTTGTTAAATAATGTAGCATAAAAAAAAAATTTTAAAGATTATTTATTTATAAAAAATTTGTAGATAGTCTGACTTATCAATTTTATTTATTTTTATCAATTTTAGTTAAATTTTATATTACGGTTATTTTTTTTTTGGGTAATAATATATTCTGCTTGTTGTAAATGTTATTCGTTTACCTTATACAATAGGTAATGTGAGCTGTATAAATATTTTCACGACTTATTTCCCAATTTACAAGGTACATTGTGCATTATAATTTTGCTTGCATTCGCTATTGTATTCGTCCAATATAAATATAAGAATAATTGCATTTTAATACTCTAAAATTTTAAATTATGTGATTTGGACTTTCAATTTTTTAGTCAACTTTCAAAATTTATGCAATTTGATTCAATTGAACGGAATTCCTGGACAGCATGTTAATGAAGGTCACATGATTGTCACTTGACCCATTTTTTAAATTATTTTATTCCAAAAACAGGACCAATTATAATTTAGTATGTAAATTTTTATAGTTGTGCAATTTGAATTATCAACTTCATGGCGATTTGGATCCTCGAGTTTTCAAATTGGTTTAATTTTATATTTTTCAATATAGACTATTAACATGATACGCAAGACAAACACGTTATCCATTTCTTTTTTAAATCTGGTGCAGTTTTTAGATCCTATGGTTGTTTGTAGATCCAATAGTTGACTGTAGATCTGTTAGCAGGCAGCAGAAAGACATTGATAATCTACATACTGAAATAATATAATTTAAAACTTTACAGCCTAAATTGACAAATCATAAAAGTTGAGAGCCAAATCACACAACTCTTAAAATTCTAGGTATTAAAATGTAATTATCCCTAACATTTTCTTATATAAATACACAATATTTATATACACTATTCAATTACAATTGCCTTAAACAATATACAGTAAAATTTATAAAGAGATGGGCTGATCTCTTCTCTTCCACGCAGAGTCCTTTTTATGGCCACGTTTCTTGCATTAGCAGGGTACATACCCCGCATTGCCAAGGAAGGTGACCAACACACTTGCTCTTGCTGTTGGATGCATGTCTGCAAGCAAGACACATTAAATTAAGGAGCCAACACCTAGCCAAACCACAATTAATTCATATATAAGAGAAAACAGCACCGCTAAACCAGGTGTGTATATCTAAGCATTTTTACATTACTTTCCTTTACATGCAAAACCACCTAACTTTCTCTCCAAGTTTCTTGACTTCAGCGTAGGAGGTTAATAGGCCGATACCACACTCCTAGCTTGTTGTTCATCATTTTTAGGTGACAAATTAATCCGGAGAGAAGATTTTCAATCAAAATTGATTTTACCCAAACAAGAATGGGGATTGGGTATCCATTCTTGCTGCAGAGAGATGCCTTGTATTCTAGATAGTGAGAAAGCATTTTGTTTTCTTCACACAGAAACAAGAAAGCTGTAACATCTTTGTGTTTATTCATTTCTGCCAATTCATAATGTGATAAGAAAATGGTGCAAAGATAGGTTGAGTGATGAAGATTTAAGTTTTAGCTAGAGAATACAAAGAATTATGGGCAAAGTGTACATTTGTAAGAAAAGGTAGATCTAGTTTGAATTGCATGACAAATGATTGCAATGGTTTTGAATAATGTAGATCTCTAGCCGGTCTTGAGCTGTGAAATTGTAAAACCTACTTTGGCCTTAGCAAAATATTTTAGCATCAAGACCAGGTCGTAGTACTAAAATTAATAGGATAAGAACAGGTACAGATTGAAAAAAGGAGTTTAACGGGACACTAAACCTGCTTTTTTTGTTTTTTTTTTTTTTTGTTTAAGTACAACTTGGAAGGTAACACTAATTGATGTGAATAATCAAATATAAACCAAAGTGATCATTATCTTTAAAGCATTGTAGTTCACAATATCGACCGTAATATCATCAAATGAATGAAGAGAAGATAATCAAGAAAAAACTGCTAGTCTACAAAAAAAAAACATGGATGTATAGAAACACTAATAGTCAAGTACAATGACAACGGAGTGGAACTGATATGCACCTGGTGGTTTTCACCTCTCTTGAACAATGGCTTCCTTTATCATGGTAGTACTTTTTCTATATGTGATTTAATGCACCATCAAAAGAGATTGGTCCAATTCCACCCAGATGACCATTATCAGACTCGAAAATGGGCTGAACCTGAGCCATTTTCTGACGAACCCTTCCTTTCGCTCTTTTGAAAAGCCCCTTAAATTCTTACTAACAAGCCATTGTGGTGTAAGTGCATCACAAACTGCCACAAAACTGAGAATTCAGAATAATCTATGATCCCTTTAAATGGTAGCTCGCTGTTGTCACTGACAATAACTAGTATGCAGAGACTTCCAATGGCATAAAAAAAGTCGGCAAGATGTGGGAGTGTCCCAGCAAAATTTACCAATAGGAGGATAGCTGGACGAAATATTCCACAACCAGATAACAATGACAACATAACTAACACAATTAAAAGAATAAAACAGTCAACCCATGTTTACAAAAATAGTAAATACCAATAGCAAATATAAGCTCATTTTCCTTTCCATGACATCCACCAAAATCTGAAACAAGAATGATTGAGGTAGGTTTTATTAAGCCAAAATATATAAGGTAACAATGATTTATAACATATTGATCTATAATTCATGAACCATGAGTAGCTGAGATGGCACCATAGTTCAAAGAGTGATCATAAGAAAAAAACCTAGTCTCATCAGATCAAAAAGCTTGTGGATTATTTCATAACACATTAATAATCTTATACTCAATGACCAATCCCTGCACGAGAAAAGCGACATCTTACCACTTCAGCTGGTTATGCAAAAACGTTGATGAAAAACTTGGCCTGCAAGAAGCAAATTAATTCGATTTTCCATCAGAAGCATGTATAAGAATTAACATACAAAAATATAATTCTTATTCGACCTGCTTTGTAGTTGCACCAGACTTGAGAAGATCAGTTGTGACCATTCCTGGTTGCAAACACAACAAAAAATTAATAAGAAACTACAACATGTTCTGTGTGTGTAGTGGGTAATAACTGGTTAAATCATATATTATAGATTCTTCTTTTGCTTCTGTTCCCGGTGTATTAATGTACAACAGAAGGAAAAAAAAAGAAGACAAAATGATACTTTATTGTTATTCTTGAAAATGCTGTCCATGTAGTGTTTTTCCTTGCACAAATTATGCAAGAAAATACCTACAGGCTATGCACAACCAACCACATTTCTGACATCTTGCATCTGCAATTCTGCCTCTGAAAAATCAAGCTCGTCATTGTGGTGTTAAAAAGTAAATTTGGTTACATGAGGAAAAAACCAGTAGAGCATGTACCAGCAATGATTTGATTAAATGTACCACGCTGCTTTTTGTTGCCCAATATGCTGCAAATTTACAAGGGAGGAAAATAACAAAAACAAAAAAATGTAAATAAGGAAATAGAAGAAAAAGAAAAATCAGAGAAACAGACAGGAAAAACCATTGTGACAATCCCCACAAGACTTGCTGTTTAAAGTGTTAATGTTTAGCGTAATCATATATGCACATGCTACAAAATACATTTCATGATTTCATAATTCTTGACAAGTAGTTTTCAGTTTCCACACTAGCATTCAACCGTGTGCATCATCTTAGATAGACATGATTCATCAAAGATTCGAAGAAGAGCTATTTTAGGCCAAATAATATCACTGGAAGATGCCGGAAGCAAAGGATAATATGAACCAAATGTTTCTTCATATTGTATTACAGTAATTGTAAACTAAAATGGCACCTCGGAGTTGGTCTTTTATCTGATTCAGCTCCGTCAAGGTTGAAAATATGCCTCAATTATGCCCGCTCAACCTCAAGGCTGGTTCAATATCATCAATATCATCTCTATTGCCTACAAGAAGGCAAGAGTCTACATTGGATATATATATATATATATATATATATATATCAGAATTGTTAAGAAAAAAGAAAACTTTTTACCTCTCGGAAACATAATTTGTAGTGGCAACTTCACTGCATGCGATGGATGTCCACAAAAAAGGGAAAAACAATGAATGAAACTGGAACAGAAAAGGAATCACGAAAGACCCAAATTTCTGTACTCAGCGCTGTACTGCTTGATCAATTGGTTCCCGAGAACACTCGGTCTGGTTCCGAGCTCGTCGAGGACAGGAGACCATAGTTTTGATGGAATTTTGGAGAAACTGTTGAACTGTTGAAGAATAAGAACAAGAAGGAGATGGGAAGAAGAAGAACAGAGCAAGCGTTGCTGGTAGAAGAGTTTCTCGATGCCGGCCGGTGGGAATTGGGAACAAATGGGGAGATTGGATTGTACAATGAGGGATTGTAGTCTGTGACTAATATAATAAACAAAGTACCATAAATAAAATAGTCAACTAATAAATAATATAAATAAGTATTTGTCCAATATTTAAAAAATAATACAAAATACAGAAGTTCAATGAGTAAAATAAAACATTTATAAAGTCTTTCCTAAAGTTAAATATTTTAAAATAAATAAAATTACTATCTAAAAACTACTTTCTAAACACTAAATTGGCATTCTTCCGTTCGTAATGACCTGAAACATTTAAAATAATAATGAATTAGTAGTTTTTTTAAAAAATAAAAAAATAAATTAGTAAATATAGATATGAATTAATATTAAAAAAAAATCTAATATTTGTAAAATGAAATACTTAAATTATCATTCAAAATTAACTCACTCCAGATTAATTTTCAAACTTCGGTACATAGGCCTTGATGGGTATTTTGTATTTATCCATCAAGATTCTACCATATCCTCCCCTGCCCCAGTTGCTTCCATAAGTATTTTTTACTTTCCAATATTCGGTTTCTTCCCATTCATCATCTTCATTTTTTATTTTTTCTTTGTCGAATCCGATCAAGACCATAGCATGGAACACCTTTTCAGTAGAATCTTGTGGACAATATATGTCCTATTAAAAAATAAAATAAAATAACAGTTAATATCCGCAACACGATGTTATATACTTATAATATGGTAGACAATATTCATCCTATTAAAAATATAATAAAAATTAATAATTTCGTAAATTAATTTCTTAAAAAACCATACCCATCCCTGATATCTGAAACTTTCATCAACTTCAAGTCCACACAAGAGAGGACATACATCGAGAGCTTTTTTAATTTCCTCCGGATCTTTTAGACTATCAAAAGCAGTGAGTTCCTTGAAAGTATTTTTCCACTAAATAGATATATAAAAAAAAATAATGTCACATAAAACTCAGCCAACAAGTAAAATTATATTTGAAAATAAAACATTGTTATAAACATTCATAAGAATACCTCGGGTTTGCTAGGAATTTCAATCCTGCATCCCACAAAAGGATATTCAGAGTCATATGCAATTCCATTTTTTATGATATACCGAAATGCTCGTTTTGCTCCATGGCCTTTGCATTTTTCATCATTTTCCTCTGGACAGTAGTCCACCAACTCTTGCACTGATAAATGAACCCGCCCACCTTTCAATACACGATAAGCAATTTGAATGGTATCAACCACAGCAAATGCCCAACAAATACCTAAATTCAAAACACAGATTTTACCAATTTTAAATAATTTTATTATATAAATAAATACAACTCTAATTGCCAGTGATTTATAAGATTCTTGAAATCCATATCACACACATATTTCCACATAATTATTTCCATCTATAGTTCACTTCATAGCTATGACTTAGAAAATACAATTTTCAAATAAATAGCATTTTTTTTTTTTNATCGATATATATATTCTTCTTCTTAGCCTTTGTAAAACTAACAGATCAAAAAGAAAAAAAAAAATATATATATATATATAATCGTAAAAGCCAAAAAAAAGTAAAAAATAAAATAAAAAACCTTTTTTTTTTTTTTTTTTATTTGTTGATGCCCATTTCTTGTTCGGTTCCACTCACAAGAGAATTTGGTACCTGAGTTATCTTCGAATTTTGGAGTTAAAGAAAAACTTACTTTCGAAATTTTAGTTAATTAGTTGAAAACTATTTTAGATGTGTTTTGATCCTACAATTTTTTATTTTTTTTAATAGAGGAGAAAAATTGGTTTGGGTATGTGTTGGTACGTGAGAGGAGGACGAAGGAAAACATGGTGATGCCTTCTTCCATATTCCATGCTGGACACACCATGATCTGTTCTTGTTTGATTATATTTGTTGAATTTTATTATCAATTTTGTTGGATTTTTTAGTTATGATTTTAGTTTGTGTTGAGTTTTAGTGGGTTTTTACTCAGGAATTATGTTTCCGAGAGGTTAAAAGTTTTTTTTTTTTCCTTAACAATTCTGATATATATATCCAATGTTGACTCTTGCCTTCATAGAGATGATATTAAGGCATATTTTCCAACATCGAAGGAGCTGAATCAGATAAAAGACCATCTCCGATGTGCCATTTTAGTTTACAATTACTGTAATACAATATGAAGAAACATTTGCTTCCGGCATCTCATATGTACTATAAATCCAGCTATTCTCCTAGTGGTAGATTTTGCTGGGACACTCCCACATCTTGCCGACTTTTTTTATGCCATGCGAAGTCTCTGCATACCAGTTATTGTCAGTGACAACAGCGAGCTACCATTTGAAGGCATCATAGATTATTCTGAATTCTCAGTTTTTGTGGCAGTTTGTGATGCACTTACACCAAAATGGCTTGTTAGTAAGAATTTAAGGGGCTTTTCAAAAGAGAAAAAGGAAGGATTGACTCAGAAAATGGCTCAGGTTCAGCCCATTTTCGAGTCTGATAATGTACATATAAAAGGGCTGTGTGATATGTTATTGCTGGGCATGTAGTGTGCAAATCACTTCAAGCGTATAAAATTTTGCAGTGGGTTACTGTTCCTTCTATGGGAAGAAGGTGGACCCGGAACCGGGTCGATGCAGGAGGACTGACGGCAAGAAATGGAGGTGCTCCAAAGATGCTTACCCGGACTCCAAGTACTGTGAGCGCCACATGCACCGTGGCCGCAACCGTTCAAGAAAGCCTGTGGAATCACAAACTATGACACAGTCATCATCCACTGTGACATCACTGACTGTCACCGGAAGCAGTGGTGGAACTGGAATTTTCCAGAGCCTTCCATTAAATGCCCTAGGTAACACCCAGGGCACAGGTGCTGGAGCTGCCACTCCATCACATTATCAGATAGACTCCATTCCTTATGGAATCCCAAACAAAGATTATAGGTATGGCATCTTCCTCATTTTTATGCAATTCATTTATGCAGCCACTTTCTTGCCGAGGAGATGCTTGCTTAGAAATGAAGGTTACATGACTAGCAAATGCACGTGATGAATCAAGTTGAAATTTTTCATTGTTTGGAAACATAACAAATAGGGAACATAGGAGTTATTTCTGAAATTTGATGTGTCCAAAGGAATATGTGGTAGTTGACTTTCCACATGTTATTTAACATGTATGCTTTCTTATAATTTTTGTTAGTATTTACTTTATTAACAAATTACCCTGCCATATGACTTATGGATGCGTAGCTATTAAAATTGTCACATGATCTTAGTGTTACTTGGGCCCATCTTGTTGACATTGTGTGGTGGGAGAAAAAATGGGGTCGTCTGCCATCTGGCTATTGGATTTCCTGCAGAAAACTTTTTAATTTCTGTCTGATCCACGGTTCTGGGCCATATGATGTCCAGACGGATAGTTGTTGCATTTTGTTACATCTTTACAGTGCATTTTGGAGTTTGACAGTCATCTGGGTGGAATTGGACCGAGCTCTTTAGATGGTGCATTAAATCACATATAGATAAAATACCACCATGATAAAGGAAGCCAATGTTCAAGAGAGGTGAAAACCACCAGGTGTATATCAATTCCACTCCGTTGTCATTGTACTGGACTATACATCAATGTTTTTATTTTTTAAAACCACTTGCAGTTTTTTCTTGATTATCTTCTCTTTATTCATTTGACCATATTACGGTCCGATATTGTGAACTACAATGCTTTAAAGATAATAATCACCTTTATTTATAGTTGATTATTCACGCCAATTAGTGTTTCCAAAAAAAAAAGGTAAAGTGTCCCCTTAAACTCCTTTTTCAATTTTGATGCTAAAATATTTTGCTAAGGGCAAAGTAGGTTTCACAATTTCACAGCTCAAGACCGGCTAGAGATCTACATTTTTCAAAACCATTGCAATCATTTGTCATGCATTTCAAACTACATTGAAAATCTTCTCTCCGGATTAATTTGTCACCTAAAAATGATGAACAACAAGCTAGGAGTGTGGTACCGGCCTATTAACCTCCTATGCCGAAGTCAAGAAACTTGGAGAGAAAGTTTGGTGGTTTTGCATGTGAAGGAAAGGTATGTAAAAATGCTTAGATGTACACACCTTGATTAGCGGTGCTATTTTCTCTTAAAATTTTCTCCGGATTAACTTTTTTTTTTTGGTTAAAAGAAAAAGAAGAGTTTTCTTTTTCAGTAAATAATTTGCTTGAGCATCAATATGTCTTGTCAATCTCTATGTCCACTAAACATAAGATTCTTGTACAGAATCTAACATCGAGAACGCAATCTCGTACAAAGACACAACATGTCCGAGTTTGTGATTGGACGAAATCATGAAAACAGCGTGGCCTCCACCTTATTAGATCCACTCCCATTTCCTACATCTCCTTAGCGACTAAGCATTGACTCATCACCACCAAAAAGAACAACTTGAAAATTTCCGCATGTAATCATTAGCCACAGATCTATAATATTATCAAGAAGCATTGATTCATCACCAAAAAAAGAGTTAGAAACACTCTACTAGGGCCTGCTCTGTTTTCTGTTTTCTGTTCTCTGTTTTGCAACAGAGGAGGTTCGGGAATCGATGGAGATGTCAGTGAGAAGCGTGGAGAGGATAATAGGGTACACTTTTAAGAACAAAAAGCTTCTAGAGGAAGCTTTAACTCACTCCTCATCGTCCTCCGGCACCCGTTTTCCCTCTTATGAGCGCTTGGAGTTCTTCGGAGACGCCATCATCGGCTTAGCCATTAGCAACTATTTCTTCTTTGCTTACCCTCAACTCGAAGCCGGCGACCTAACATGGCTGCGTTCTTTTCATGTTGGGAACGACAATCTCGCTCGTGTCGCCGTCCGGCGGGACCTCTACCGATATGTTCGTCGTACCAATGTTGCCTCTCTTGACGATCAGGTATGCTTTTCTTTTCCATTTATTATTCCCAGCTTCTCTTTTTCTGTTTATAGCTTTAATTTGTTGCTAAAAATTTATTCTTTTTTCGTATTTTTGAAATTGTATAGGTTAGAGAGTTTTCTGCAGCAGTACTTCATGAAGACGAGAATGGGGTTGTATCTAATGGATCAGTTAATGCCCTTAAAATCCTTGCCGACATTGTAGAGTCCATAGCAGCTGCTGTTTATGTCGACGTCAAATGTGATCTGAAGAAACTATGGCTGGTGTGTGTATACAGACTGACTTATTTTATTTTATTTTTTTACGTTTTCTCTTGCCTCGCTATTATCATGATATTTTGGTAGAATTTTCATCAGAATTGTCATTAAAAATATATTTCATTGATAAACTTGAAAATTGTCATCATTATTCAGCGACAACAACTTCAAATTTCTCGCTAAATAAATTTTTAATGACGAAAGGCAATCAAAATGCCCTGATAATAGCACTATTCCGTATGAATATATCATATATGTATAATATTGCTTGGCTTTGGTTTTGGGCTTCTCATGAATTCGGAAGAAGTATTAATTGTTTATACTTGTAGGTCTTAGAGGGTCTTTTGGAGCCTAGAGATATCATTGAAGAAATTAAGAAACTACACGAGATCTGCCAGAAGCTGCAGAGTAAGCAAGTTGAGATTAAGCATACTATAGAAATTGGGTCCAAATATACTGCTAGTGTTTACATGGATGGCCAATTTGTTGCCTCGGATTCTTCCGACAAATTAGAGTCTGCAAGGCGTAATGCAGCTATATTGGCTTTGTCAAAGTTGCCTCAATCCACACATCCTGCTGATGATGATGATGGGTTATTCAAAAATGTTGTTGGGATTAATGGAGATTTTGAGATTGAAGGAGCAAAAACAAAGCTTAATGAACTTTGCCAAAAGGAGAAATGGACCATGCCCAATTACAAGTATGAATTTTCACTTATTATCATGAACTGAAAGATTTGGAATACATATTGTGCGTTTGTATGTGCTAATATGATACTAGTTATGATTAGGTTTGAGATTTATCATGCTTGTTGATGCAAAAAAGATCGAACTCCAATATCTCTCTCTTTTCTGTATTTACATAGACTAATCGACTGTCTCCTCCTTCGTCTGGTTGACTTCAACTAGTTCGTCAGACTAAAAACACTCTGACTTAGTCAGAAATTGATTTTGTAGTAAAGAGAGTAGAGAAAATTTTCAGATCGTACTGTTTTTGAAGAACTAAAGTCTGTGTATAGGAGTGTCTAGGCCTTTGAAGATGGCGTGTCTTTTGGACTAAATCGTGATCTTGGTTTAAACCAAGAGGTAATCGTGATCTTTTGGACTATATATATAGTTAATCCAAAGTAGATTATACCCATTATCAATTGAATTTCAAGCCCACAAAGACTTCGCTCCGCGATGTTAGTAACTGAAACCATATCTCGGTTGTTGTGATTATAGTAGACCAGACCAGCTTCTAGAAGAGTAGAAAATTCATGGTCGAGTACCACCAGAAGTTACTCATCACCACTAGATTTTGTAGTCTTAAGAACAAACGCTCATGATTGTGCCACGTCCTTGAGCTAATTTTACCCATGACAATGCCTATTATATTTTATTGATTTGCCTTTGCTGTTTCGTTTTACCAATCTCATTTTTGTGTCCTATATTAATCCATATATACAAACTTTTGGTATTATTTTCCAGGATTGATAAAGAGCTAGGTCCTCCACACAAAAGAATTTTCATATCCTCAGTTGCGGTTGCAACCCCAGATCGTGTGATCTTTATGAGGGGAGATGGAAAGTCTAGACGTATAGATTCAAAAAATTCTGCAGCCTCCTTGATGATCCATTATCTTCAAGAACGCAGTTATGAATGATTGTTGCTTCAATTGAAATGCATGAATTGGAGGATTAATGCTACTTTGTTCAATTTGTGGATTTGACTAGTTCTTATAATTTGGAAAGTCATAAATTAAGTCCTGGAAAAACATCCCTAAAATAGCCGAATGCGTGGGGATCGTTTGTTACATTGGACTGTAGAGTATAATAATTTTGTATGGATTGTAGATTGCTTTGTATCACACTGCATATACTCTATAAATTGTGATCGTGTGTTTGATTTTGATTTGTATTGTAATGTATAATTTGATATTTGAAGTGCATGTCATCCCCTTCCATATGCTTCTCCAATTTTATTTTTTTTAATACTCATATCCTCCTGATTCTCGAGTCTAGGATACATGGTGAAGAAAATAACCATAGAAAAACTTACCAACAAAATAAACTTCACAATGGTTGTCAAGTCGAAATGCGTGTGACTTAACTTTTCCAACAAGGCATTGCAAAGGCTTAAACGCAAAGAAAGCAACCCGCGGCAAGATAAGAAATGATGAAGACAAAATGCCTTTCAATTAAGTTTGCATGGTCCTGATCAAATTGCTTCTGTGAAAATTAGGATCTGAGAAACATACAGGTCAGGCTCACAGAGGAGAGGTTGAACCTGATCAAAATCGATTTTTGAATGTTTTGGATGGCCACTAATTTGTTTTTAGAAGGTGTTCTATATATATGGGATGTTAAAATCCTATTTCCTACAGCGTTATAACCAAGAAAAAAGACTTAATCCAACAAGAAAACAAGCACAGGCTATATGAATATTTATATGAATATTTTAAATCTACACTGAGTAAGTGTCAATTTTAATTTTATAAAATTAAGTTGGTTCCATCATATATATTGTATGGGTTAATTCGATAAAGACGGGTCAAAATTTATTGATCCAACAATAAACCCATCTGAAGATTTTTAGTCCAACCGAAAATAGAGTTTCCATACTGAAAGTGATCAACCAAAAGTCCGGTCCTGGAGCAACTCTTGAAAAGCAAGGCCATTAGCATAGAACTAATCAGTTAATTTTACTATTATTATTAATTTTCTTTTATCTTATATAATCCTCCGATTGGGCAGTTCTAAAAGAGGTTTGGACCGTTCGGAATGCTACCCAACTTAAAAGTTTAAAATAAACCATGTAGGGTCCATTCTTAAGGTGCATGGGCATGGCCCACTTAAACTGCATGTTTCCCAACAAAGTATATTAATTAAGCTTTTAATTATGAATTTCATGCCTGCCAACAAACCAGGTCATGTAAAACCCATTATCCAAAGGAAAACGAGGAACGCATACTTCAATTCTCATTAGCTTCCTTTCTAAGTTTTCTAAAAAAATCACAAGGTTTATAGGCCAATACTAAACCCATACTTCGCTCTTTGTCACTGTTTCTGTGGAGAGTCCGGCGAGCTAGTAACACTGTCAAAGAAGAGTAGTCAACCCTTTGATTGTTTGTATCCAAACATATATATACACACACATATATATATATATATAAAGACTATTATTAAGTATATTTGACAATTTTAAAATACAAACTGTTACTAATAGTAGTTATTAATTATGCTTTATGATTTATTGTCACTGATTGTGATTATTATTGACGGTCTACATTTTAAAATTATCAAATATACTTTATAATAGTTTGACTGTATATAATTTATATACATGAAAACTTTTACAATAAAAAGATCTTCATTGATTATCACTAAAAATATATTTTTAGTAACAATTTTAAAAGTATCATCACTAAAAATAAACTATCAATGACGAAAGTTTAAATTTTGTCACCATATCACATCATTAGTAACAATTTTTATTTTAATAAAATAAAATATCTATATTTTAGAAATTTCCATATATATATTATATGTCATATATGAAAATCATTTCAACATTTTAAATCTATCTGCGCGTTAATTGTTTTATAGCATTAAAGGGGAGATTTTGTAAATTACTATACATCAATTATTTACATATATACAAATAAATAAATAAATCACGAAGGATTGTACGTTCTACGTAAAAAAGGTCGTCAGCATACCTGTTTTTATTATAAATCTTTCAATAATTATATAGGTTGGGTTCATTTCATCTGATGATCATAAATGATGCCTTTATTGTTCTACGTAAATTTGTTGCCTGACTTTTTGTGTTTGCTATTTATTGTTTTGAAATTTGTTGTCTGACTTTTGTGTTTGCTATTTTTGGTATTCATTCACCGATACCAATATGATTCCAACTCTCATTGACAATCTGGTTGTCTCTCTCAAAAATGGCAGTGGAGACAGAAACAGGAAGAAATGGAACCTTGGTATTTGCTGTTAATAGTAAGAGGTTTGAGCTTCCAGCTGTGGAACCTTCAACCACTTTGCTTGAGTTCTTGCGCTCACAGACTCCATTCAAAAGTGTCAAGCTCAGTTGTGGGGAAGGTTGTTCTCTTCTGTCTATTCTAATTTCTATTCGGTTTCTGTTTCCCACTCTCTCTTCCTGTACTTGTGTAATTTGATGGGCTGTATGAAAAGTGGGATATGTTGGACTTCACTTTAAATGTTGAATATATTCACATGTACGTGTGATTGCTAGCTATTTCTCTGTCTCTTTCATTTTGATTGTTGTCTAATTGAGTTGAATACTGGGTTTTGAGATGTTAAGAGGGTTTTCTTTGTGGTCCAGATTATGATTCCTCTAGAATTATTCTGCTAATGAATGATCTGTTTTCACAGAACCTGTGTTTTCCTCAAAATCAGATGCTTCTTTAATTTTATTAGAGATAAAATATAAAAGAAATAACAACTCACCTCTTATTAATTTAAAATTTTAAAATTAGTAATGATCAGAACTAAAAGATCTAGCAATTAAAAATTTGAAACTCAATAACTCTATCTAAATTTAAAAATAAATTTAAAGAAAAAATCACGAAAATAAAGTAAGCTAAATTTTGAGTTTATTAATCTGAGTCCACAAAGAGGAGCTCTTGCTTATTTATATACCAAAAAACCTTAGGAATAGAATTTCATTTTTGCCACTTTCTTGGTCACCAATTCAGGACAAAAAAGATAAACTCTTTTATGAAGATGGTCTGCACATTTAGAATTTAAGCATGTCCTATTTCGCCTAGCCACAAATATATATATATATATATATATATATATATTTTCATTTCACCTTAAATGTGGTGTGTGATTTTTAAGTGCTTCTGAATTTATGGCTGCATTTGATGGTTACAGGAGGTTGTGGTGCTTGTGTTGTGCTGCTGTCCAAGTATGATATTACTACAAGATTCTAAACCAGAACATAAATGTGACCAATAGTACTACAAGAAGAATCTGACAATGCTTTTGTTGGTGTAAAACACAACAATCAATCGTCTCAAGTGTGCGAGCGTGCCATTTCGAATCTATAACAGTCCAAAGAAAAAAAAAATGTTCGCCAATTAATATTAAATTTAATCAAACGATTGTATTAATTATCGAGAACAGAATAATTAAAGATTACAAAATGCCTTTTAAATCAAAGGACTTTTAAATAAAATTTTCAATTAAAACACTTGACTACTCGAAGTAAATTCTAACGAGAATAAACTAAGTAATCTATGTTTCTGGTGTGTGTTGATGCGCGAGCCCTTGGCAAAATTGAAAAAACTTCAATTTATAAGTGAAGAGCTTTTAGGATGCTTGTTCTACTTCCGATGTGGGACTTTTTTCAATTTCAACTTCCAAGACAAATATTTGTACTTTGTCATTTCCAATGCATTTCATCTTCAAACAATGTGGAACAAAACAATTCCAAAATAATATCTGAATAAGTAAATATTAATTTAAATAAATTAATATATAGTCGAAACATTGCCCCCTTGCATTGTAATTTTGTTGTACATAGTAAAATTGCAAAGCAAATATGTTAAATCATTTCCCAAATTAGTGTAGCCTTATGTCCAAACAAATCACCTTTGCCAAAAAATATAAAGTCCAAGATTCTCACGCACATGCATGATTTCCTTCTTCCAATAATATTCTATTCCTTTTAACTTGTAGTCAAGCCAAAAATCCATATATATAAAGCATCTTCCTTTGATGAAATATCGCCAAATGTATCAATTTCCATCAAGTATAGCCAACCAATTCAATAAAGGAATACCTTCACGTATTCTTGCCCAATATCCATGCAAAACCATATATTTTAAATCTTCTAAATCTCTTGGTCCAAACACTCAATTAATTCCATTTAGTCAGAGACTTAGCTTCCAAAAAAATTATTCAAAAAAATTCCATACAACATCTTCCTTGCCAAAAGTCATTCCAAACGTAGATGCCATATCACTCAAATTTGGTAATCAAAACTACACCAAAATTAAAACCTCGTGCTGCGACCTGACCTAACCCTCCTTGCCTCTTTTTTACTCTTTGCTGGCCCTAAGTTCTAAGTAAAATATACATATATATATATGTATTATTGTACAACCTAGCCGACACCCTTTGTTTCAAATTATGTATGCTTTTGTACTGATTATCTTTTGTACAATATGCTGAACTTCCTTTATCGAACTATAACTTTGTCTTCTTCCTTGCAGTGAGCTCCAAGCTGTCAAAACAATCTTCAACTTGCTGCAATATTCTCTTGGTATGTAAACGAAACTGAACTTTTTTTTTCTTTTTTCTTTTTTTCTCTGCCGGCCATGCATCCATGCAAACGAACATCGGTTTCCATACGGACTCCATCTCAAAGCCAAACTGAAGCAGCAAAGGTGTGTCGTGATTGGTGGAGACTCATCCCGGCTTCAATGGTGGAGGCTCATCCGCACTATTGGCGGCTCGGTTGATTCTGCGGCGGGCGGCTCATTTCAGCTTCAATGGCGGACTGGACTGGATTGGAGGATCTGCCCACTTCGGCGATGACACCAGAGAAGACTACTTCAGCCTTTTTCGGAGGAGGAAACATCCGAAAATTCATCGTGGCAGAGGAAAACAACATCACGACCATTAACGTGAACAATATGCATTTGTGCTGGTTTGGACGCATGGAGAAGACGATGGGTAGGCAGCTGGATACGAGCTTCTAGAAGGGGACTGATGGACTGGAGCGGAGGCTTAACGGGCTGGAGAACAAGCTTGGACTGGAGACGCGGCTGGACTTGCAGCTGGGCTTGTTGGCAGATGGTCTTGGATTTGCAGCGGCTGGACTTGGACTCAACGTGGATCTGCAGTTGGACTCGACTTGGATCTACAGCTGGGTTGGGCGCAGCTGGGCTGGAGGATAGGCTTGACGTGGAAAATGCCCCTGCATGCAATTTTACATCTATCTTCTACACAAATAAAACCAATACAAAATATACATATATATGTTTTACTCAACCGAATTTTTATTTGCAGATATTCGGCTTCAAATTTACAATCATGCCGACCAACCCCAACGAAGGTAGAAAAACTCAAAATAAAAAGGCTCCTAATGCACCGTCTCAACCTTGTGTATGAATGACTTTAACTGCTAACGCACTTAGTCAAACTTCAATTTTTTTTATCTGAATCCTTGAATGACTTTATTTGCAGGCTGCTGACAAAAGCAAGCTTCCGTACATGGAACAGCTTGAAAACACCATCAGACGATCTCAGGATGCCATGGATGATAGGATTTTGATCTAAAAGAACTCGCTTTTTAAAGAATTTAGCCTTGGACCTCGATTTAAAGACAAAATACCTCGAGAAGTGGAGTCTATATTTCAATCCCAACCAGACAAAACTTTACTGTTCTCTTCGAAAACCCTGGACTGGACTAAATGGAAAGATCCTAAACCTTTCAAGTCATGGCCTGTCACGCCTTCAGATTGGATCTCATAGGTTGATCGCTTGGATCCTCATTACAGCGACATCTGTTGGAAGTCTGGAATTTATGGTGTGATACGTCTGTCTTGTCTCAACATTCCATGTGACAAAGGTCTTTTGGCCGCTGCATTATGCTTTTGGTCTTCAGTCACCAACACCTTCAGTTTCCGGTTCAGCATGATGACACCCACCTTGTTGGATCTGGCAGCTCTCCTCGGCATCAGACCTCACGGCGAACTCCTTTTAGTTACTCCCTCAACTCAATGTGGACTACCACGCTATGAAGAAGCTAAATTCCCAAAGCAGGAATCATCTTACTGCTATTTCCTGAAAACACTCCATGGGAAAGATGATCCACCCTCGAAAAAATAACTTCTTGCATTCCTCCTCATGTGGCTATGTAGGTACATCTTTTGTGTAGCTTCAGTGCAGGTAACGAAAGGATATATCCACATAGCTTAGGCTCTTGCATCTGGTTCATCGTATGCATTTGGACCGCTCGTTCTTGGCCATCTATGCCGTGGAATAAACAATGTCATTAAGTCAAATATGGATCCTCACCACTCTGGCCCCCTTTGGATATTGCAGCTTTGGCTCCATGCTTATTTTCTGGAGAAAATGCCTTCTCTTACAACTAACATGCCCAATACTCTTCTGGGATAGCAAATTCTACATATGGGCTTGTTGGGTCATTCCGCCATGGCTTGCTTTGACTTTTTCTACTCTATCAGTCACAGGGCTCCAGAGGCATTTTCTGAACCAACCAAATATTCATTCCTTCCTCCCTAGTTGGACTATGCACTTAAACCTGATCCAGGCATAGAAAGCAACCTTCCATATATGAAGTCACTAAAAACCATTTGGTCTAGCATATTACTCAACCGAGATCTTCCTTTTGGCCGATGGTTTAAGTCAAATCAATGTGGCGTGGAAGTTTACTGCCCGAACTTTGTTGCACGACAATTTGGTCTTTGTCGGGCTGTCCCCGTGCCATGGGTGTCTTCATTCAATCAATGCTCTATACATCGGCCATCCTTTTCTACCATTGATGAATCTGAAAAATGCAATGTTGCATTCAAACGATCTAGCTATTCTTTCAAGTGCATTCCTTTCATGTGCAATCCCAATGTGACTCGAAACTTTGAAGAATGGTGGGATAAAATTACCCACTCCATGTTTAGGTGTCCTGCCAAAGATGTAGCCACACTTGTTTTCTCCATACACGATCCTACTACTAAAGCTTCTTATGGTTGTTCTTTACTTCCAGCTGATCCGTCACTGCCTCTTTCTCCATGCCAAACCCCAAATAATGGTAAGTCCTTTATGTCAAACTTGTTTTTTGCTCAATGTGTTTAGGTTAACATTCCAACACTCTATTTCGCAGAATCACCTATAACGCCTGAGACTCCTTCTAAGAAACAGAAAAGATGTGATATATCTGACAGTCCAAACCAAGAAAATCCACATCACACCTTTGAAAACCAAAGAGCCATTTCATTGTCTCCTTGTGGTGACTTGTCTCTGGCAAAAGATATATGCCCTGATGTTGTTACAAAAGAGGTATGTCATCTCCAATTTATTCTTCTAATTGTGCATGCCAATTTGTTTCACCGAATTTCTTTTGGATTATGATAGGTCGGTCAACCTTTGGGCAATCACTCATATTCTCCTTTGATCACACCTTCTGAGATGATTTTGGTGCTTAACACATCTCTTTCAACCTCGCCTTCCATCATAGATGATCCTCTAAAGAACAACTCCAATGTACTTTTTCCTAACACTCCATGTTGTTTAATAGATGGCAGGTTACACTTATCATATATAACATAGGAAAGTACAACCTTTCTAGACGAGTTTGATCTTGGAGATGATATTTTTTTTGACATTGAAGAATTGCTTGGACCAGTCCCTCCTACTCCGGCTGTAGCAATTACAGCCGTCGACAAGACCGATTCAAATGACACTGAGACTGATACAGTTCAGCAAGCTCTAAACTATGTCAGTGGCTTCTTTGAATGGGAATTTGACGTCCTTACCGAAGATGATGTTCGAAGCCAGCTACTCACATCGTTTGAAATTCTTGGCAAAACTTCACTACTTGATGATAATCTCTGTTCTTGTGCCGCTGAATTTATGCTTCTTTTGATCAAGATGTGGACTCTTTCTTGTCTGCACGATGTGATATCGAGGAAGCCGAGACAATTTTTACTTCACTTTCTACCCTCCAGGCTGACTTCACCTCATTGCATGCTGACCATTTGGCAAAGAAAAAAGAAGCCACTGCTCTAGCAATTGAAATCAAAGGGTTGAAAGAAAAACTATCAATTGCAGAGGCTAACTTTAAAGAAAGAGTTGATCGTGCCAAGCAATTATCTATCCAGGCTCATTCCATCCGAGAGAGGCTTGTTCGCACTAAAGAAGAAACTAAAGTAGCCATGAGCAAGAAATCACAAGTCGAAAAGATAATTCAGCGCTGCAATGCATCATGGGATAACTTGAAGAAAACCTCTTACGAAGTGTTTAAAGATAAATAGTTTACTTAGACAATTTTTTTATTCATTATCTTGTTTTGAATGATAAACTTTATTTGACTTCAAGTATTGCACTGCTGAATTTAATCACATTTATTTTTAGAAACTGGCCGTGAACTTTCGGCTTTGGGCTTGAATCTATTGCACTTGTGTTAAATCTATGTTAAAGAAAAAATACATAACATTCAAACTTCAGTCTAAGTTATTCCAACTCGACAAAAGGACAAATAAATAACTAGCGGCCTAGATTGGCTAGCTAATCAAACAAAATGATTTTTTTTTAGTAAATGGCCTTAAAAAATACTCGGCCTAACTTTATTGACTTATCAAACAATATTACAATGCAAATGGATTTAACTCTGATTCAACTAGGTATCTCCAATGTCTGGTGTTTCTTGGGCTTCCTAGCTAGTTGGATAATACTTCTTCAAGAAGCGACCATTGATCAGATTAGGATGTTTTGATCCATCTACGTCCTGAAGTTGATATGCACCTTTTCCTACTCTTCCTGCAATAGTGAAAGGTCTTTCCCAGTTAGGAGACCACTTTCCATATCTTGGATCTTTTGATCCAATAGGCAATACTGCCTTCCACACTAGGTCCCCTTCACCGAAACTCTTGAAGCGGACTCTTTTGTTGTATGCAAATGCCACGGCTTTCTTCTGTATTTGGAGGTGATCTAAGGCCGCCAGTCGTACTTCATCAAGTTCTTTTATCTCTTGCATCATGGCCTCAGTGTATTCAGCTGGGGTAAGATTGTATTGCTGAGCAACGTGCAAAGATTTCATTATTACCTCCATTGGTAGAACTACATCATGCCCATATGTCAAGGCGAACGGTGTTGTGCTGGTTCCTGACCTCTTTGACATTATGTATGCCCAAAGGGTTTCTGACAATAAATCATGTCATTCTCTTAGATTATCATCCACCATCTTTTCAAGAATCCCTTCAAAACTTTATTCATTGTTTCAGCCTGACCATTAGCTTGGACAAAATATGGGGTCGAATGGGTTAACTTTATCCCATATTCTTTAGTGCATGATTCCACCGCTTCACCAGTAAATACCGTTCCACGATCGGCGGTGATGGATTCTAGTATACCGAATCTATGGATTATGTCTTCCTTGATGAATTTGATCACATCAACTTGACTTATTGACTTCATCAGCCGTGCTTCAACCCACTTAGTGAAGTAATCATTGGGGACGATGATAAATGTATGTTGTTTGCTAGATGGAGGATATACTTTTCCAATCAAATCCATAGCCCATCCTTGGAACGGCCACGACTTAACTATGGGATTGAGAGATACGGCCGGAATGTGTTGTACTGGGCCGTGACGTTGGCAAGCTATGCATCCTATGGCATACTTGATGCAGTCGGACATGATAGTTGGCCAGTAATAGCCATGTCTCCTGATCAACTACCTCATCTTTGTTCCAGCTTGGTGTGCTCCACAGATACATTCATGCACTTTAGCCATCACTAGCATTGCCTCATGTTCACTTCAAAAGCAAGTCATCTTGTCCTTTTTTGTACAACTTTTTGTCAAATAAGACATACTTACCGCTCTTAGCCGAATTTTCCTTTCACTTTTTTGGCTTGGATTCTCCAAGTACTTCACCAACGGAAATCTCCAATCATTTTCATTGACCTTGGTACAAAAGATGTCTCCGGTCACATTCCTCTCCTGTAATAATGAAAGATCCCTATTTTGTATGCTGATGATCCTCTCCGTCAACTCTTCTAGCATATGAACTCCTGAAGCAATCTGGGCCATCTCATTTGCCTCCCAATTCAATTCTCGCAGAATATGTTGAAATACCACTTCGTCGAAACTTTGGACCAATTGATCAGCTACCATGTAGTATGGTGATAAAGCCCAACTACGACATTGATACTCACCAGTCAATTGTTTCAAAGCCAAAAGTGAATCGCCTATTATTTCAACCGTAGATGCCCCAATTTCCTTCAATATTTCCAAATCGATGATCAATGCTTCATACTCGGCTTAATTATTTGAACACTCAAAAGCAAGTTGGAAGGAAATTTTGTCTTTCGCCCTATTGGAGATTCAATGATGATCCCCACTCCTGCCAAAGTAAGAGTTCTCGGTACGTCAAAACATAACTTCCATGGCGTAAGAAAAATTGAAGCTATCTCTACCAGATCATTTTCCCCTTCCGTCAATTACGAGATTATGCTCACTTTTACATAGTTTAGGTAACATGGAAACCGGTAAGATATTTACCGCTGCTCCATTGTCAACTAGAACCTTATTTATAGGTACTCCATCAAAACAAGCGTTGATGTAAAGAGGCTTCAGATGTTGCGCCATCCCTTCAGTCGGCTTTTCAAACACTATCTGTTGGGAGCTAGACTTAATTTACTCATTTCTTGAAGACTTGGACCCTTCTACAATTTATGCCTTGACGTCTCCAGTCTCGACGACATCTCTTTCCATCACACTTGTCTGGTTGGGATGAGCTTCGAATTTCAACAGCAAAATAGCCACCATGTTGATGGCTATTTTTTCCATCGTTCCAAATTTAACCGTTAAAGCCTTATTAGTTGAGGAAACTACCATATCTTCTTCCATTATATCCTCATCCAAATCTCTCAAGCATGAGATCATCTCAGCGCTTTGTTTTCTTATCCAAACATTACGCCGCTTTTTTGTCCCTGAAACTCCAGATGAGGCGACAACGTTCTGAACTGAAGCTGCAACCAACTTTTTCAGATTTTCTGGTCTCCCCTCTGTACCACAGAGGTGTGACTCCAGTTCCTTCAACACATTATCGTCTTTGTTATTTTCTGGTCGAGTTATCATTATAGGTCATTTTTTGATGGCCTTCTCACGAGTCTTTGCTTCCTTAGCCGATCTCTTTGTCTCGGCATGCTGGCACTGCATCTGCCTTTTTTGAGTTTGGTAGGTGGTTGATAAGAATCATGTCCTGCTCGGTACCAACGATCTACCTCTGTAATTGGTGGCCTAAAAGTTCTTGGCTTCTCAATCTTCTAGGAAACCAATCTTGTCGGATGGTTTCTAGAAAAAGTGACTTGGAGGTTGGGCTCGCATTGCTCCCCCGGAGTCGATCGTTCAGCTTCACTGATTCGTTCTGCAACTTCGGTCCCAGACGTTGGAAAACAGAATTCTAGTTGTGACTTTCCAGTGGTGGCTATGTCATGTCGAGTTTCTGATTTCTTGTCGGACGCTTTATTCCTTTGTCCTTAACCTCATGCTTGCACCGAGTACAAAGCACCTTAGAAGAAGATTCGTCCTTTTTCGGCCGAATACTCCCTTCTAAGCTTGACTTCTCTTTTCCAAACTCTTTCGGATGACGTTTGTGGCATATCCACCCTAACTCTAGGTTTTGTCAAGTCCAAAATATTGGCCGAAACCATGTTCGCTTCGGCCGACGGGAAATGATTACTATCTACCTCCATTATTTCTTTCCCTTTCTCTGGGAACTTTAGTGTTCCCTTCTCGATCAGTGTCTAAATAGTGTTCCTGAAGACTACACAATTGGTAGTCTGATGTGACCACATGCCATGTCATTTATAGTATGGCTTCTTCTTCATCTCTTCCACTGTAGGTAAAATATGACCGTCAAGTAATTTAATTACCTTATCGGCCAACAGATGGTCAAAGATATGGTTAGCTTTGAAGATGTCAAAATTGTAGACCTTTTCTGGCTCGGCTTGATTTTTTCTAGCGTTCATTACCAGTTGTGGAACTTTCTGGCTCTTTACTGGTCTAGCAAGAGCCTTGCAAACATGTGGATGTGTGGCTATTACCTCCGTCGCATCCACTTCAATTGTTCCATCTACGCTTTCTTGGTCCTCAATCTCCACCAAATGAATTTCAGTATTTGAGTCCTTGTAGTATGACCCTCTGGACGAGTTCTTCCTCTGGTACTCCTCCTTCAAGATGCCTTCATATCGAGTGGCCTAAGAGACCAACTCGAACAAGTCATGGAATTTTGTCCCCTCAAATTTCTTTCGAAGCTTGTAGCTCAGTCCGCCTTGTGCTAGCTTGACGAACTCCCGTTCTGGTATGTCCAGGTGACATCTGATCATCGCCTTCTTGAATTGGATTATAAATAACTGCACCAACACTCCATCCATTTGTCGCAAGCGCGATAAGTCAGCCATGGAAATATCTAGCTCAATCATGTAGAACTGCTTATGGAACTTTTGCTCCAACTTTTGCTAGCTATGGATCGAGTTTGGCTGCAAGTTGATGTACCAGGTGAAAGCTGGACCTGTCAAATAATTAGCAAATAGTCGCAGCTTTAGGAAATCATTAGTCGCTGCTTCTCCGCATTGGATAGTGAAGCGGCCTATGTGCTCCACGGTGGATTGCTTTTCCTTGCCAGAAAATAGGGTGAAGTCAAGAAACCTGAGTCCCCTAGGAAATTCGATCATGTCAAAAACGTCGGGATATAGCCTCCTATAAGACGGATATCCAGTTCTTCTGAATGCAGGACCCATCATCTCTTGGATGATGGTCTTGACGGCCTCCCAATCTATGCATTGGTAGTGGTTCATCAAGTTTGGTCCATTCTTCCTCGTTGGGGCATGGAAATCTGCTTGATAGGCGTGGGCATCATTGTGTCTATTCCTATAGTTTTGTCCAAAATGCTCCTCATGCCCCTCGCCATGAATCTGGTTCCGAGCTGGCACGTTTCCATATGTCGAAACATCCGCTCTCTCTCCATGTACATTGGGTACAACCTGGAAAGCTTGTGTCAAGTGTTCTTCCCGACCATCCTTCATGGTTTGGCCTTGGTTATCAGCATGCCCCCCAGCAGGATCATTGTTCCTAGCCGGTGGGGGAATGTAAGGTTGGACTTGCCATTCAGGTATAACTCTTACATCGTTTCCACTGGACTCGGCCTGAAAGGCCGGTGCCTCAGTCCTTGGCGTATTGCCATTGGGGCCTTTAGTCAGCCTTGCTCTATTCGACGCAGCTTGGGTCATCTGGGTCTGCTGGCGTAGCAGTTCCATGATTCCTTGCAACATTTGATGCTGGGTCTCTTGGAATGTTTCCATTTTCCGGTGATTTTCCCTTAGCTCTTGGGATAGTTCACAGATCGAATCCTTGGCGGACATCTTTATCGTGTCTAGATCCTTGTCGATCTCCTTTTCATTCCGTCTTCCTTCGACACATTTCGACTGCTAATGCCGCCGTGGATGTCGAGTTCCTGATTCTTTGAGCGAGTCTGCACCATTTCCTCAGTCTAAAAAATTGTGTCCCATTGGGTGTGCCAAAAGATATGTTGGTGTAAAACACAACAATCAGTCGTCTCAAGTGTGCGAGCGTGCCACTTTGAACCTATAACAGTCCAAAGAAAAAAAATAAAGTGTGCGCCAATTAATATCAAACTTAATCAAACGATTGTATTAATTATCGAGAACATAATAATTAAAGGTTATAAAATACCTTTCAGATCAAAAGACTTTTAAATAAAATTTTCAACTAAAACACTTAACTACTAGAAGTAAATTCTAACGAGAATAAACTAAGTAGTCTATGTTTCTGGTGTGTGTATGCCCGAGCCCCTGAAAAAATTGAAGAAACTTCAATTTATAAGTGAAGAGCTTTCAGGATGCTTGTTCTGCTTCCGATGTGGGACTTTTTTCAATTTCAACTTCCAAGACAAATATTTGTACTTTGTCATTTCCAATGCATTTCATCTCCAAACAATGTGGGACAAAGTAATTCTAAAATAATATATGAATAAGTAAATATTAATTTACATAAATTAATAATTAATAAGTTTACTTATTAGTAGTTATTTCACTGACTAAAATTTATACCTTAAACTGCTTTCTTTATGTATGCTCTTGACATCTATACTAGTTATCTCATTCAAGTGTAGTCGCTTCTCCAATCTTCTTGATAAGCTTAGGATCCCTGATATCCCCCAAAATATTAAATCAATCCAAAATCAAGAACAAGATAAATGCCAAATAAAGACAAACTCTACCAACTTTGCAAAGTTTTAATCTAACTTATGTTTCTCATAAACAATTAACATAAACTGAGATCATAACCATTAAAGTCTATTTGCTACTAATTATTTAAAACCTAATACAATTGAGAATTCAATTTAGCAAAAATCCAATCTCACATAAAAATAACGGTACCAAATTATAATTATGAGAAATTGAAAATATAAACAACAAACATAGAAAAACATAAACATAATGATTAAATTGGATTGAAATGAAAATAAGTCTCACAATTGTATTACTAATTTAGAATTATTCCTACCCAAGAAAAGAAGTTTAGAAGCACATATTTCAGAGAAAAACTCAATTCTAATAGTAAAATTTGTCTAAAAGTCGGTTATCCCTTTTACAACAATGATAAAACATTTTTATACTATAACTTAGTTAAAACTGATAAAAACGCACATAAACAACCAAATTTGTGCCCTCCAAGGCGGCTGGCCAGGCACCTGAGCTGCACTGCATTGGTGCCAAAGACTGCTTAATTACGGTTTTGCCATTGTTTTTTCATTTTTCATCTCTTTAAGCTCAAATCCACCTAAAACATAGAAAAATACAAATTAATCTATTTTAAGTGAATAAAAAATGCTCAAATCTAGTATTAAGATACATAAAATATATATACATTGCATCCCATAAACAAGTATATGAAACTCAACTAAATGAAGATCATGGGATCAACTTCAATGACCATTTACATGATGAATTCATTGGACAATGTGGTTTGGATGATCTCCTTGATTGTGGTGATGATGAAATTGCTTCATATGGTGCTGATGTTGAAAATGATGATGTTATCTTCCATGCTAATAAAGCTGAGAGGGCATGTGTGCTGGAAAAAATGCTTCAACGTGGAAACTGTGCCCTTATAGACAAAGTTTCCCAATAGATAATTGTTGAAATGGTCTAAATCTTCAACAAGCTTCACAAGCCTCATGTTAATTTTGGATTTGCAGGAGAATTCAATCAGGTTAGCTAGTAGAAATGCAGCAAGGTCACCTTGATTGCATCGTGATCACTTCTGAAATTGGCATCCTCAAATAACTTTCTTTGTCAAACGACGTTGTATTCTTCAAGTATTTCATAGGTTGAGGTTCAAACATTGTTGTTGTCGCACTCCACTGCTTTCCAAGAAGCTGAAGTAGGTGCCTTTGGTGAATGAGCTTTTTCATATTGGAGAAGTGGCCAAAGCAAATCTTATGGAACTCTTACAGCTGTTCAAATGTCAACTTCATTTTAACTGCCTCAATGGCTTCAAAAGGATTCCCATACGATGAAATTTTTAATTTCAGCAAATGGTTATCTGTGAATAAGTGCTTTTGCATCTGCATAATAACTTAGTGATATAAAAATGGCATCATAACATCAACAAACTTTGGCCATAACTTGCCTTTTGTTACACAAACCTCCTTTACTACGGACGGTGTGACTACCTGAGGGTGGACTACAAAACTATGTGTTAATTATCTGTATTTGGTTCAAACATTTTATGTATTTAAATAAGCAATAATTATATGTGTAGTACAAAGAAAAAGTAATCCTTATTGTTGTAGTGAATCTTTGTGGAAATGATAACATGTGATACGATAACATGTGATAAAGCTTTGTGGAAATTTATGTAGTCATTGTTCCTGTGTATTTAACTGATAACTGCTGTTAATTATTCTATAATCAAAGAACAATAATAATATATAGGTTCAAAATATTTGTTCTGGACTATAATAATAGTAGATAATATATAATTAAATTCGATGTAAAAAAAGAATTTTTTTTTTTTGTAAATAAAAATAAAAGGTTTCTTTTTTAGTATAATAATATGCATAAGCATCAATACGTCTTGTAAATCTCAAGAACAAAAAATAAAAGGTTTATGTCCACTAGACATAAGATTCTTATACAGAATCTAACATCGAGAACGCAACCTTGTACGTAGACATAACATGTCCGAGTTTGTGATTGGACGAAATCATGAAGACAGCGTGGACTCCACCTTATTAGAAACACTTTACTAAAAAAAAGAAAAAAGGAAAGTTAGAAACACTGTACTAGGGCCTGCTCTGTTTTCTGTTCTTTGTTCTCTGTTTTGCAACAGAGGAGGTTCGGGCATCGATGGAGAAGTCAGTGAGAAGCGTGGAGAGGATAATAGGGTACACTTTCAATAACAAAAAGCTTCTAGAGGAAGCTTTAACTCACTCCTCATCGTCTTCCGGCACCGGTTTTCCCTCTTATGAGCGCCTGGAGTTCTTCGGAGACGCCATCATCGGCTTAGCCATTAGCAACTATTTCTTCTTTGATTACCCTCAACTCGAAGCCGGCGACCTAACATGGCTGCGTTCTTTTCATGTTGGGAACGACAATCTCGCTCGTATCGCCGTTCGGCGGGACCTCTACCGCTATGTTCGTCGTACCAATGTTGCTTTTCTTGACGATCAGGTATGCTTTTCTTTTCCATTTATTATTCACATATAGCTTTAATTTGTAGCTAAAAATTTATTCTTTTTTCGTATTTTTGAAATTGTATAGGTTAGAGAGTTTTCTGCAGCAGTACTTCATGAAGACGAGGATGGGGTTGTATCTAATGGATCAGTTAATGCCCTTAAAATCCTTGCTGACATTGTAGAGTCCATAGCAGCTGCTGTTTATGTCGACGTCAATTGTGATCTGAAGAAACTATGGTTGGTGTGTGTATACAGACTGACTTATTTTTATTTTTTTCGTTTTCTCTTGCCTTGCTATTATCATGATAGTTTGGTAGAATTTCCATCAGAATTGTAATAAAAATATATTTCATTGATAAACTTGAAAATTGTCATCATTATTCAGCGACAACAACTTCAAATTTATCACTAAATATATTTAGCATTATTCCGTATGAATATATCATATATGTATTGTTAAAGAAAAATAGAACCAACACCAAGAATTAACGAGGTTCACCAGATAAATCTGGCTACGTCCTTGGTGCTCTGCTTCCAGAGCCTGTGCTAAATCTTTATTATGAAGAGATAAAGGTTACAACACAAGTCTACAAACTGTAAACCTTACAAATACACTCAGATGAATATACACAAACAGTAAAACCAGAAATCACGAAGATTTCTATACACACAGACATATGAACAAGGTAGAAGACGAAGTGAAACAAAAGAACACTCAGACAAACACTAAGAACCCTAACGACGCCTTTCCCTATCTCTTCACCTCTCTGCCTAACACATTAAAACACTAATCACTCGATGCGGCTACAGTAGTAAACATAACAATATATACGAAGCTGAGAAACCCTAGGATTAAGCCGTGCAACCAGAAACGACACCGTATGCTGAACCGGTGTAAGTTGACCCGAACCAATAATCCGAGAAACTCAAAACGACACCTGGTTAAGAAGAAAACGCAACCTGCAAAAAACCCTTAACATAATAATAATATTAACAGATTTTAAGGATTAAAACAACATGTATAATATTGCTTGGCTTTGTTTTTGGGCTTCTCATGAATTCGGAAGAAGTATTAATTGTTTATACTTGTAGGTCTTAGAGGGTCTTTTGGAGCCTAGAGTTATCATTCCAGAAATTAAGAAACTACACGAGATCTGCCAGAAGCTGCAGTGTAAGCAAGTTGAGATTAAGCATGCTAAAGAATTTGGGTCCAAATTTACTGCTAGTGTTTACATGGATGACCAATTTGTTGCCTCGGATTCTTCCGAAAAATTAGAGTCTGCAAGGTTTAATGCAGCTCAATTGGCTTCGTCAATGTTGCCTCAATCCACACCTCCTGCTGCTGATGATGATGGGTTATTCGAAAATGTTGTTGGGATTAATGGAAATTTTAAAAATGAAGTAGCAAAATCAAAGCTTAATGAACTTTGCCAAAAGGAGAAATGGACCATGCCCAATTACAAGTATGAATTTTCACTTATTTTCATGAACTGAAAGATTTGGAATACATATTGTGCGTTTGTATGTGCTAATATGATACTAGTTATGTAATGGTTTGAGATTTATCATGTTTGTTGATGCAAAAAAGGTCGACCTCCAATATCTCTCTCTTTTCTGTATTTACATAGACTAGTCGACTGTCTCCTCCTTCGTCTGGTTGACTTCAACTAGTTCGTCGGACTAAAAACACTCCGACATTAAGTCAGAAATTGATTTTGTAGCAGAGAGAGTAGAGAAAATTTTCAGATCATACTGTTCTTGAAGAACTAAAGTCTATTTATAGGAGTGTAGGCCTTTGAAGATGGTGCGTCTTTTGGACTAAATGGTGACCATGGTTTAAACCGTGAGGTAATTACCATGGGATTTCACCATATTTCCATAACTACATAGTTAATCCAAAGTAGATTATACCCCTTATCAGTTGAATTTCAAGCGCACGAAGACTTCTCTCCGCGATGTCAGTAACTGAAACCATATGGCGGTGGTTGTGATTATAGTAGACGAAACCAGCTTCTAGAAGAGTAGAAAATTTGTAGTCTGAGTATGACCAGAATTTAGTCATCACCACTAGAATTATTAGCCTCAAGAACAAACGCTCATAATTGCCATAACAATGCCTATTATATTTTATTGATTTGCCTTTGCTGTTCCGTTTTACCAATCTCATTTTTGTGTCCCATATTAATCCATATATACAAACTTTTGGTATTATTTTCCAGGATTGATAAAGAGCTAGGTCCTCCACACAAAAGAATTTTCATATCCTCGGTTGCGGTTGCAACCCCAAATCGTATGATCTTTATGAGGGGAGATGGAAAGCCTAGGATTATGGATTCAGAAAATTCTGCAGCCTCCTTGATGATCCATTATCTTCAAGAACCCAGTTATGAATGATGGATTAATGCTACTTTGTTCAATTTGTGGATTTGACCATTTCTTATAATTTTGAAAGTCACAAAGTCCTGGAAATACAGTCCGGAGCTCGTTTGATACGTTGGGACTGTAGTGTAATAGTTTTGTATGGATTGTATATTGTTTTGTATTGAACTACATCATATACTCTATAAATTGTTATCTTGTGTTTGATATTTGAAGTGTCATCCCTTTCCATATGCTGATCCAATTGTTTTTTAGTACTCATTTCTAGGATAATGGTGAAGAAAATAACCATATATAGAAAAACGTACCATCAAAATAAACTTCACAGTAGCTTTCAAGGCGAAATGCGCGTGACTTAACTTTTCCAACAAGGCATTGCAATTTGCAAGGCTTAAACACAGAGAAAGCAACCCGCCGCGAGACAAGAAATGATGAAAAAAAAAAAAGTTCCTTTCAAGTTTGCATGGTCCTGATCAAATTGCTTCTGTGAAAAGGATCCGGAAACATACAGGTCAGGCTCACAGTCACAGCGGAGACGATGAACCTGATCAAAATCGTTTTTAGAATGTTTTGGATGGCCACTAATTTGTTTTTAGAAGGTGTTCTGTATATATGGGATGTTAAAATCCTATTTCCTACACCGTTATAACCAAGAAAAAAGAATTAATCCAACAAGAAAACAAGCACAGGCTATCCACCATATATATTGTATGGGTTAATTCCATAAAGACCGGTCAAAAGTTATTGATCCAATAATAGACCGATCAGAAGATTTTTAGTCCAACCGAAAGTAGAGTTTCCATATGAAAGTGGTCAACCAAAAGTCTGGTCCAGGAGCAACTCTTGAATACTAAGGCCATTTTTATTTTATTTTGATGAAAAGAATACTAAGGCCATTAGCATAGAACTAATAAATTAATTTTATTATTTTTACTTTTTTCTTTTATCATATATAATCCTCCGATTGGGCAGTTCTAAAAGAGGTTTGGACCGTTCGGAATGCTACCCAACTAAAAAGTTTAAAATGAACCATGTAAGGCCCATTCTTAAGGTGCATGGGCATGGCCCACTTAAACTGCATGTTTCCCAACAAAGTATATTAATTAAGCTTTTAATTATGAATTTCATGTCTGCCAACAAACCAGGTCATGTAAAACCAATTATCCAAAGGAAAACCAGGAACTCATACTTCAATTCTCATTAGCTTCCTCTCTAAGTTTTCTAGAAAAATCACAAGGTTTATAGGCCAATACTAAACCCATACTTAGCTCTTTGTCACTGTTTATGTGGAGAGTCCGGCGAGCTAGTAACACTGTCGAAGAAGAGTAGTCAACCCTTTGATTGTTTGTATCCAAACATATATATATATATATAGACTATTATTAAATATATTTGATAATTTTAAAATATAAATTATTATTAATAGTAGTTATTAATTATGCTTTGTCATTGATTGTGATTGTTATTGACAGTTTACATTTTAA
This sequence comes from Ochetophila trinervis, assembly GCA_003254975.1. Taxonomy (NCBI): domain Eukaryota; kingdom Viridiplantae; phylum Streptophyta; class Magnoliopsida; order Rosales; family Rhamnaceae; genus Ochetophila; species Ochetophila trinervis. The sequence goes on from QANX01004980.1 coordinate 40,275, forward strand.
AATTGTCAAATATATTTTAAAATAGTTTGAATAGTTTGACTGTATATATTTATATACATGAAAACTTTTATAATAAAAAGATATTCATTGATTATTACTGAAAATATATTTTTAGTGACAATGTTAAAAATATCATCACTAAAAATAAACTATTAGTGACAAAAAAAATTAATTTTGTCACCAAATCACATCATTAGTAATAATTTTTATTTTAATAAAATAAAAATATTTATATTTAGAAATTTCCATATATATATATATATTATATGTCATATATGAAAATCATTTCAACATTTTAAATCTATCTGCACGTGTTATCATATATTTGGTTATAGCATTAATTATTTTATAGCATTAAAGGGGAGATTTTGTAAATTACTATACATCAATTATTTAAATATATACAATAAATAAATAAATAAATCCCGAAGCATAAGATTGTTCTACGTAAAAAAGGTCGTCAATAATGGCATACCTGTTTTTATTATAAATCTTTCAATAATTATATAGGCAGGGTTCATTTCATCTGATGATCATAAATGATGCCTTTATTGTTTTGAAATTGGTTGTCTGACTTTTTGTGTTTGCTATTTTTTGGTATTCATTCACTGATACCAATATGATTCCAACTCTCCTTGACAATCTGGTTGTCTCTCTCAAAAATGGCAGTAGAGACAGAAACAGAAAGAAATGGAACTTTGGTATTTGCTGTTAATGGTAAGAGGTTTGAGCTTCCAGCGCTGTGGAACCTTCAACCACTTTGCTTGAGTTCTTGCGCTCACAGACTCCATTCAAAAGTGTCAAGCTCAGTTGTGGTGAAGGTTGTTCTCTTCTGTCTATTCTAATTTCTATTCTGTTTCTGTTTCTGTTTCTGTTTCCCACTCTCTCTTCCTGTATTTGTGTAATTTGATAGGTTGTATGAAAAGTGGGATATGTTGGACTTCACTTTAAATGTTGAATATATTCACATGTACATGGTCGGTGTGATTGCTAGCTATTTCTCTGTCTCTTTCATTTTGATTGTTGTCTAATTGAGTTGAATACTGGGTTTTGAGATGTTAAGAGGGTTTTCTTTGTGGTCCTGATTATGATTCCTCTAGAATTATTCTGCTAATGAATCATTTGTTTTCACAGAACCTGTGTTTTATTCAAAATCAGATGCTTGTTTGATTTAACTACATAATCAAGTGTTGCTGAGGGAAAAAAAAAAAATCAGGAAAATAAATTAAGCTAAATTTTGAGTCTTAATATATGGTCATTATTAATCTGAGTCCACAAAGAGGAGTTCTTGCTTATTTACATACCAAAAAACCTTAGGAATATAATTTCATTTTTACCACTTTCTTGGTCGCCAATTCAGGACAAAAAAGATAAAACTCTTTTATGAAGATGGTCTGCACATTTAGAATTTAAGCATGTCCTATTTCGCCTAGCCACAAATTTATTTATTTATTTTTTCATTTCACCTTAAATGTGGTGTGTGATTTTTAAGTGCTTCTGAATTTATGGCTGCATTTGATGGTTGCAGGAGGTTGTGGTGCTTGTGTTGTGCTGCTGTCCAAGTATGATCATGTGCTTAACAAAGTCGAGGATTTTACTATAAGTTCATGTCTGACACTACTTTGCAGCGTAAACAGGTGTTCAATTACAACCTCTGAAGGACTTGGAAATAGCAAAAATGGGTTCCACCCTATTCACCAAAGGTTCACTGGCTTCCATGCTTCCCAATGCGGCTTTTGTACACCTGGAATGTGTGTTTCGCTCTTTGGGGCTCTTGTCAATGCTGAGAAAACCAGTCAGTTGGAGCCCCCTGCAGGGTTCTCGAAGCTCACTGTTTCTGAAGCTGAAAAGGCTATTGCAGGGAACCTCTGTCGATGTACTGGTTACCGACCCATTGCTGATGCCTGCAAAAGTCTTGCAGCTGATGTTGATATTGAGGATTTGGGGTTCAATTACTTTTGGAGAAAGGGAGAGAGCAAGGAAGAAAAGATAAGCAAGTTACCTTTGTACAACCATAATGATGAGATTTGTACATTTCCAGAGTTCTTAAAGAAGGAAATCAGGTCTGGCATCTCTTTCGATTCCAAAAGATATAATTGGTACAGTCCTTCAAATGTTGAGGACCTTCAGAGCTTATTGAAAGCTAGATATGTTAATGAAGGGACTGAGACAAAAGTAGTAGTTAGTAACACAGGGATGGGTTATTACAAGGAACAAGATCACTATGACAGATATATTGATCTGAAACATATTCCTGAACTCTCAATGCTTAGGATTGATCAAACTGGAGTTGAGATTGGAGCAGCTGTAACGATCACCAAAATTATTGAAGCTTTGAGGAATGAAAACCGGCATGAAAAATTTCTCAAGAAATATGAGATTGTGTTCAAAAAGCTTGCCGACCATATGGATAAAATTGCTTCAGGGTTCATTAGAAATACAGCTAGTGTGGGGGGAAATTTGGTGATGGCACAGAGGAAATATTTTCCTTCAGATATTGCTACCATACTTCTTGCAGTGGGTTCAACAGTAGATATAATGAGTGGTCATCATTTTGAAAGTATCACATTGGAGGAGTTTCTACAAAGGCCTCCATTAGAGTTTAACAGTGTACTTGTAAGTGTTAAAATCCCGAATTTGGAATCAATAAGGAAAGTTTCTCCAGAAAACAATACTATCTTGCTGTTCGAAACTTACCGAGCTTCACCTCGACCGTTAGGCAACGCATTGCCTTACTTAAATGCTGCCTTCTTGGCCGAAGTTTCTCCAAGTAAGATTTCTGATGGAATCTTGGTGAATCACTGTCAGTTTGCTTTTGGTGCTTATGGAACTGCACATGCTATTAGGGCAAAAAGAGTAGAGGAATTTTGGACTGGAAAATTTTTAAATATTGATGTTTTATATGAAGCTATCAAATTAGTTAGAACTACTGTGGTTCCTGAAGATGGGACTCCAAATCCTGCATATAGGTCAAGCTTGGCTGCTGGTTTTCTTTTTGAGTTCTTTAGCTCCTCAATAGATGGTGGTGCTGAAATTACCAGTAGTTTCTTGGATGGATATAGTAGTACTTCATTGCTTAAATATTCTAAACCAGAACAGAATTATGACCAATATTACTACAAGAAGAATCCGACAATGCTTTCATCTTCAAAGCAGGTTCTGGAATTGAGCAAAAGCTACTATCCAGTTGGTGAGCCAATCACAAAAATCTGGAGCAGCCGTCCAAGCATCAGGTTTATATCACTTGATTAAAGATGTTTAATAGTTTACTTATTAGTAGTTATTTCACTGACTAAAATTTATACCTTAAACTGCTTTCTTTATGTATGCTCTTGACATCTATACTGTTAGAGATAAAATATAAAAGAGATGATGACCCACCTTCTATCAGCTTAAGCTTTTAGGATCAGTGGTAATTCAACATGGTATCAGAGCCGAAAGACCTAGTGGTCATAGGTTCAAAACTCAATAGTTCCACCCAAAAATAAAAATATATGTGAGGACCCAAATGAACCCAAAAGAGGCCAGGCCAAAATGCACATGTAAGGACCCAAACGGGCCTACATGTGACAGAGAGTATTAGAGATAAAATATAAAAGAGATGATGACCCACCTTCTATCAGTTTATCCTTTTAGGATCAATGATAATTCAACATATACTAGTTATCTCATTCTATTATTGTTGATCAACTGTGTAGGTGAGGCTGTATATGTAGATGACATTCCTTCACCGACGGGTTGCTTACATGGAGCTTTCATCTATAGCAAAAAGCCTTTAGCATGGTTGAGGAGTATAAAACTAAACTCCAAGTCAAATCCTGATAGAGTTGCAACAGTTATTTCTTGTAAAGAAATCCCTGAATTTGGGGAGAATGTTGGGGCATTGGCTATGTTCGGTACTGAATCTTTGTTTGCTAATGATCTTATTGAGTGTGCTGGTCAGCGTCTTGCTTTTGTGGTAATATCTTATCAAGTATCTGACCATATTGTTGGCTTCTGTTCAACTAATTGAATTTGCATATTGCAGGAATCCTAGGAATGTTCTTTTCTTTTCTTTTTTCTTTTCTTTTTTTTTTTGGGAGAGCTATGCATTTAATTAACTCATTTATAACAACTTCGTTAGGTTGCAGATACACAGAAACATGTAGATATGGCTGCAAACTGCGCAGTGGTCGATTATGGAATGGAAGATCTCGAGCTGCCTAATTTATCTGTAGAAGAGGCAGATCAAAGATCTAGTTTCTTTGAGATTCCTCCCCTCCTTTTCCCAAAACCAGTTGGTGATATATCGAAAGGAATGGCTGAAGCTGATCACAAGATTGTTTCTGTTGAGGTACTATTTATCTATTTGTCTTTCTTTTTTGCTTCACTGCTCCTCTTCCCACTTAAATCCTTAATGTTTCCAGTGCACTCTTTCTTCTCCCTCTCTATTTGATTACTTGGTTAAACTGTTATAAAAGCAAAAGAACTTGGTTGCACTCTATTATCTTATATAAACCAGTACTTACTTCCGTAATTTTTGTGGAATTGTGAAGTTCAGATCAAACTTGGTTCTTAATACTATTTCTACATGGAGACACAAACTGCCCTTGCTGTCCCAGATGAAGACAAGTGCATGTTGGTCTACAGTTCAAGTTAGTCTCCAGAGTTTGCACACTGTGCTGTTGCAAAATGTCTGGGTATATGATGAAGATGAAGCCATAGTTACCGTTGCTCAAGTTTAAATCCTATTGGCTATTACTTTTTGTTTGTTACGACATCGTTTTGTTTAAATGTTTTAAGTTTTAGTTTTGTGTTTAGAACGATGTCGTTCTGTGTCTGTAAGCTCGGCAACATGGCATCGAAGATACGGCCTCATCAATGGATTAATATTCGTATCTTTGCGGCAAGAGTTAGCTAGCTAGGATTTTGTCGGGTTGTCAGCTGCATCACTAAAGCAATGTGATGGGTATCGTAGGCGATAGTTTTTGGCAATTTTACAATTTTCCTCATTTTTGTAAAGCTCAGAAAAGCTTTGAGAAATTAATGAGAACAGGAGCAATTGAATTTTCAATTATTAAGCAAGCATTTTAGCTGTTTGTTAAGTTCTGATTCTCTGTTTACTGACTTCCTACGTCAATTGGTATCAGAGCTTTGGTGAGACTCCAGGAACTGATGTCAAATTCCGGTGAAGGAAGCAGCCGTGTCGCTGTAGAAGACCAGGACATGAAGGCTTTAAGGGCAACCATGGTGAGCATGGAGCATAAGTTGGATACACTTACTGGTGAGATTCGTAACCTCTGCTCCACGATTGCTAATGGAACATGAATGAATTTGAGTGTTGGTAGAACGCGTGATCAAGATACTCCTTGCATTCGCCCACCGACAGCCCAGCCATTTCTCCACAATCAACCCCCCCCCCCCATACAACCCCAGATGTGGAAGCCTCTCTGTTTCCCCAACGCCCTCGCTTACCGCAGCCATTTGTTCCCCCACTCCGGCCACCCAATCAATTCATCCCAGATTCTGACTCCGAGGAAGATGGTGACTTCTTTGATGAAACTGTCCAACCACCAACCCCATTTGGCCACACTAACCGATATGGACCTCAAAATCATATGTCCAACTTTAAGATCAAAGTGGACATACTCATGTTTGATGGCCATCTAGGTATTGAGGTGCTGTTGGATTGGCTAACTTCCATCGAGACCTTCTTCGAATATATGGAAGTCCCCGAGGATAAGAAGGTCAAGCTCATTGCCTACAAACTCAAAGGAGGAGCCTCAGCATGGTGAGAGCAGCTCACTGGCAATCGAATGAGGCAAGGAAAAGGACCAATTCAGACCTGGCCAAAGATGAGAAAGCTACTCAGAGCCAGATTCCTCCCTGCTGACTACAATAGCATCCTTTTCCAAAAATATCATCAATGCTCTCAAGCCACTCGAAGCATTGATACCTATACTGAGGAGTTCTGCAAGATCAGTGCCAGAAATAACCTCAATGAAACTAAAGAACAACTTGTCTCAAGGTATGTGACTGGATTGTTTTTTCCAATTCAAGAAAAATTAGAGTTGAGCCCTATTTGGTCATTAGATGAGGCTATTAGTTTTGCTCATAAAGTTGAAAGGCAGTTGCACTGAGGAGCAAACAAAGCCCTCTCCAAGTGGAAATCTATGACAGACCTCTACACTGACAAACCAAAGCCTACACTCCCTCAGCCATTTCCAAAACAAGCATATTTGCAGCCAAAACAACAACCTAGACCCCCAAATCCCAATTTCAAGCCCCAAAACCCTTACCATAAGCATTTCCCAATAAAGTGCTATAGGTGTAACATGCCTGGGCATAAGTCCAATGAATGCCCCCAGAGGAAGACTCTTAATTATGTGGACAATGTTGAGTCCACTGCAAGTGAGGCAGAGGAGTTTAAGGATGCTGAAGGGGGAACTGAAGATGAATTGGTTGAGCTAGTTCCTGAAGATTGTGGAGAACCCCTACTGTGCATAGTTCAGAGACTGATGTTCTCCCCCAAACAGCCACAGGAACCACAGAGACATTCGATCTTCAAAACTAAGAGCACAGTGGAAGGAAAAGTGTGTGAAGTCATCATTGACAGTGGCAGCAATGAGAACATTGTCTCCAAAGCTCTGGTTAAGGTGTTGAATATGAAAACAATGAAACATCCCAACCCTTATTCCATTGGATGGATTAAGAAGGGAAATGAAGTAAACGTCATAGAGATACGTAAAATTCAATTCAGTATAGGGAAGCATTATAAAAATGAGCTAGTGTGTGATGTGTTGGAGATGGATGTATGCCACCTTCACCTAGGGAGACCCTGGCAATTTGAAAATAAGGTTATGCACAATGGGGCAGAAAAAACTTATGCTTTCCATTAGAATCACAGAAAAATAGTACTTCTTCCTTCCAAACTACCTCAGGACACCATCCAGCCATCCAATCCCCACTTGCCTACTTCAAAACCTACCCTCCTCACTATTTCTAGCACCAAATTCCAACAAGAAACTAAACACTGCCATAACCTATTTGCCCTCATAGCCACTACTCAATTTCCCACCCACACAGAAGCTAACAAACTTCCATTCCCACCTAGCATTCAGCACCTCCTCACTAAATTCAAGGCCATTGCCCCCCAAGACCTACCAAATTGCCTACCCCCACTTAGGAACATTCAACACCAGATTGATTTTGTCCCTGGAGCCTCAGTCCCAAATCTGCCACATTACAGGATGAACCTTAAAGAAAGTCAATTTTTACAAGAAATTGTTGATGATTTGCTTCAGAAACACCTAATCTGGATTAGCTTGAGTCCCTGTGCTGTCCCTGCTCTTTTGGTCCCCAAGAAGGATGGAAGCTAGAGGATGTGTGTTGACAGTCGAGCAGTCAACAAGATCACTGTCAAATACAACTTCCCCATCCCCATAATTGAAGATATTCTTGACAAATTGGGAGGCTCTAAGCTATTCTCCAAGATGGACCTCAGGAGTGGCTACCACCAAATCAGACTCAGGCCAGGAGATGAGTGGAAAACAGCATTCAAGACCCTAAAGAGCCTCTATAAGTGGCAAGTTATGTTATTTGGTCTCTGCAATGCCCCCAGCACCTTTATGAGGTTTATGAATGAGATATTAAAACCTTTTATTGGCAAATTTGTGGTGGTTTATTTCGATGATATCCTCATCTACAGCCAGGACACAGACCAACACTTAAATCACTTTGCTCAAATGTTTCAGGTATTACAATCTAATCAACTCTATCTCAATTTAAAGAAATGTGATTTTCTGAGCAATGAACTACTTTTCTTGGGATTCATAATCAATGGTAAGGGTATCAAAACTGACCCTGCAAAGGTCAAAGCTATTAAAGATTGGAAGACCCCTTCTACCATCACTGAGGTCATAAGTTTTCATGGCTTAGCAACTTTCTACAGGAGATTCATTAAGGGATTCAGTATCATAGCAAGGCCTATTACTGACTGCTTGAAGAAGGGAAAATTTAATTGGGGCTCCCCTCAGACAGAGAGCTTTACCCTGCTAAAACAGAAGCTCAGTGAGGCTCCAATCCTTGCTCTCCCTGACTTTGATAAAGTCTTTGAGCTGGAAACAGATGCCTCCAAAACTGGCATAGGCGCAATGCTTACTCAAGAGGGTGGGCCTATTGAATTTTTCAGTGAAAAACTCTATGAAGCCAGGCAGAGGTGGTCTACTTATGTGCAAGAGTTGTATGCACTGGTTCGAGCTTTTAAACATTGGGAGCATTATCTTATACCTAAACAGTTCATCATCCACAGTGACCACAAAGCCCTCCAATTCATTCAATCCCAAAAGAGGATTGATGCAGCCCATGCTCAATGGATTGAAACAATCCAGAAATTTCCTTATGTGTTCAAGCACAAGGCTAGAGCTTCGAACAAAGTAGCAGATGCTTTAAGTAGAAAAACAGACCTGTTAACCACTATGCATGCTCAACTCATCAGTTTTGACTCAATCAAGGATCAGTATAGAGAGGATCTAGACTTTGCTCCCATCTGGCTGAAATGTGAATGGCATGAACAGGTGCGAACTTTCCACATCCACGATGGTTTTCTCTTCAAAGGGGACTTGCTCTGTATTCTTCAGGGCTCTCTCAGACTCCAATTGATCCAGGAACTGCATGCAGGGGGTCTCTCAGCTCACACAAGCATAGACAAAACAATTACACTCATGGAAGACAAGTTTTACTGGCCACACCTCAAGAAGGATGTCTCTCAATTTATTCCAAGGTGCATTGTGTGTTAAACAGCCAAAGGTCATTCCCAAAATACTGGTCTCTACACCCCTTTGCCTATACCACACAACATTTGGGAAGACATCTCCATGGATTTCATCCTTGGTCTCCCCAAAACCCAAAAACAACATGATTCCATCTTAGTTGTTGTGGATCGTTTCTCCAAAATGGCACATTTCTTACCCTGCAAGAAGACCAGTGATGCATCTCATGTAGCTAAATTGTTCTTTCAAGATGTGGTTCGACTTCATGGATCCCCAAAGTCAATCACCTCTGACCGAGATGTCAAGTTTATGAGTCATTTTTGGAAAAGTCTGTGGTATCATTTCAACACCACTCTTCTGTTCAGCAGTGCTTACCACCCCCAGACTGACGATCAGACTGAAGTGGTTAATCGTACATTGGGAAATATGCTGAGATGTTTGTTTGCAGCAAACCAAAGCAGTGGGATCTGGTACTAGCTCAGGCTGAATTTGCATATAATAGCATGACCAATCGCTCCACTGGTCTCTCACCATTCGCTATAGTCTACACTAAGGTGCCTAACCTTACTACTGATATCAACAAAGACTCCACCGAAGGAAACCAAGATGCAAAGGATTTAGCTCAGCAGATCTCATTTATCCATCAACAGGTGACACGAGCTCTGGAAATGTCCATCGACATCATAAAGTCTTCAATGTCGGCGATCTTGTCACGGTCTACCTTCGCAAAGAGCGTTTTTCGGCGGGTACTTACCACAAATTGCAGAGTCGGAAAATTGGCTCTTTGCTTATTCTCAAGAAACTCGGAGACAATGCATATGTCATCGACCTGCCTCTAGATTTACATATCTCACCAACCTTTAATGTTTCAGAAATGTTTGATTTTTATCCCCCCGATGATGCTCCAACATTGTCATCCTCGCTCGAGGTCGAGCTCTTAACGGGTGGGAAGGAATGATGAAGATGAAGCCATAGTTACCGTTACTCAAGTTTAAATCCTATTGGCTATTACTTTTTGTTTGTTACGACAACGTTTTGTTTAAATGTTTTAAGTTTTAGTTTTGTGTTTAGAACAATGTCGTTCTGTGTCTATAAGCTCGGCAACGTGGCATCGAAGATACGGCCTCATCAATGGATTAATATTCGTATCTCTGAGGTTATCCACATGGCAAGAGTTAGTTAGGATTTTGTCGGGTTGTCGGCTGCATCACTAAAGCAACATGATGGGTCTCGTAGGCGACAGTTTTTGGCAATTTTATAGTTTTCCTCCATTTTTGTAAAGCTCGGAAAAGCTTTGAGAAATTAATGAGAACAAGAGCAATTGAATTTTCAGTTATTAAGCAAGTACTTTAGTTGTTTGTTAAGTTCTGATTCTCTGTTTACTGACTTCCTACGTCAGTATACCTGAGCATAACGTCCATGTTATTACAAGAAGGGTTGGAGGTGGGTTTGGTGGAAAGGCCTTGCAATCCATGCATGTGAGTATTTTAGTCGCATGATATTTTACAATCTGAAACATGATTGTGGTTTACCATCTTTACATCTAATATTCTACACCATAAGCCATTGTAAAAAATGAGTTTATATTTTTCGTAGAAGGCAAATTATCTTATTTGCCAAGGCAGGTATGATGCTTAATCCTGCTGTTTCAGTTTGATATTGCCTTTAGACAAGTGAAATTGTATGTACATCTAGGAACCTGGTTTTCAAAAGGTTTGTCAATTCCATATGTATTGCTATAGTAATCTTCAATGTTAAACACTCCCTTAATATGCTTCTCATAATATTAGGTTGCAACAGCATGTGCACTTGCAGCATAAAAATTACATCGCCCTGTCTGGATGTATATGAATCGTAAGGCTGATATGATAATGGCAGGAGGAAGACACCCCATGAAAATCACTTACACTGTTGGATTCAAGTCTTATGGGAAAATTACAGCATTACAACTAGAAATATTGATTGATGCAGGGATGTCAGTAGATCTAAGTCCATTATTGGTACCCAATATACTGAATGGACTTAAGAAGTATGATTGGGGTGCTCTATCATTTGAGATAAAGCTATGCAAAACAAATACTACAACTAAGGCTGCAATGTGAGCACCTGGAGAGGTACAAGGAACATATATTGCTGAAGCTGTAATTGAAAGTGTGGCATCTACCCTTTCTTTATAAGTCGATTCTGTGAGAAATGTAAATCTTCACACATACAAGAGTCTTAAACTGTTCTATAAGAGTAGTGCTAGTGAATCTACAGAGTATACTTTACCCTTAATATGGGATAAATTGGCTTTGACTTCAAGCTTTAACCAAAGGATTGAAATGGTAAAGGAATTTAATAAGTGTAACAAATGGAAAAAAACGGGCATTTCTCGGGTACCAATTGTTCATGAAGTGTTATTGAGACCAACTCCAGGGAGGGTAAGCATTCTAAAAGATGGTTCTATTGTTGTTGAAATTGGAGGGATTGAGCTGGGCCAAAGGCTGTGGACAAAGGTAAAACAGATGGCTACTTTTGCTCTCAGTTCAATCCTAGGCAATGCAGATCTCTTGAATAAAGTTAGAGTCATACAAGCTGATACGTTGAGCTTAATTCAAGGAGGTCATACTGCTGGAAGCACTACATCGGAATCAAGCTGTGAGGGACTGTGCTGTAATATCCTGGTTAAGAGGCTGACTCCTCTAAAGGAAAGGTTGCAGGAGCAAATGAGCTCTATTCAATGGGAGTTACTTATTTCTCAAGTATCTATTAGGTATTATTCTTTTTTCCACCTTTTGACTTGAAACTGAAGTGACTAACCTTGCTTGTGGCATTTTAAAAGCCACAACAATACAAGATAGGCACTTACAATTTTTCATTTCATGAGATCTGACATTGATTCACAATAAGTGTATCTCTCTTAACTTCCAAATTGTAGGCACAAATGCAAGCTGTGAACTTATCAACAAGTTCTTACTATGTCCCTGATACATCATCAAGTTCATACCTAAACTATGGTGCAGCAGTGAGCGAGGCAAGTTTTACCTTTTGGATTCTTTATTATACATGAACCAAAGTAGTTTCATGTTTGAACTTGTAAATACTCCATTGGACTAATATACATTAGAGCATAGTGATAGCCTACCATATTGCAGAGTAATTGATGCTGCAATGTCAGACTTTCTGCATAAATACTAAATTAATGATAGTGATAAACCATATTATTTAACACGAACCTATGTTTTCACAGGTTGAGGTTAATCTTCTGACTGGAGAAACTACAATTTTGCGAGTGGATCTCATCTACGATTGTGGACAGAGTCTGAATCCTGCTGTGGATTTAGGACAGGTTAGCTTATACTGAGGGTTGAAATTATTGGACTGTGACATTTTTACTTAGTATATTGTTGTTTGGTAAATGTATTTTTGTAATGTATTTTAGAAATTAAAATGGTGTAAGGTTACTCATAGTTAAAGTAACCAAATTGTTGTGATAGTTTAGTTTAGAGTTGGTTAGTTTGGTTGTGATAGAACCACTAGAAATGTGGGATATTTTGGTGTGAGGTATGGCTTTGTAAGAGTATAAATGTGGCAGCCACATGTAGAGGTAATATGCTGGACAGGTTAGGGGAAAGCTAACAATTTTACTGTTCAAACTTATTGTGTATTTATGCTTGTATTTTCAGCTTTGCTATTGCCTTTGGCCAAAATAGAAGCCATTGGCCTAATAGAAGATATGAGTTGTGTTTTCTTTTTTCTTTTTTCTTTCTCTTCGTCTCTTTTTTGGATGAAAATCTTAGCCTAGTTTTTCTAACAGAAATGGTTGTTACTTGTTACCTTATTGTTATGACCTATGGCTTATAGTTTCATGGCATTGAAGTAGAAACTGGTTGTTGCAGATCGAGGGAGCTTTTGTTCAAGGAATTGGGTTTTTCATGTCCGAAGAATACCTTACAAATTCTGATGGATTGGTGGTCAATGACAGTACATGGACATACAAGATTCCTTCAATGGACAGCATACCTAAACAGTTCAATGTTGAAATATTAAACAGCGGACATCATGAAAAATGTGTCCTTTCTTCAAAAGTTATGTCTCTTCAATGTCTTGTTGAACAAGTAATACTTGAATTATCGAATTATTGATCACCATATTTTGTTGAATTTTTGCATTATTGCTTATTGAACCTATGTTTTTCATCATATCATGCTTTTAACAAGTCCAAACTGAAATATCATTGATTTTCGCAGCTTCTGGTGAACCACCGCTACTGCTAGCAGTTTCAGTTCATGGAGCTACAAGAGCTGCTATTAAAGAAGCAAGAAAACAGCTGCTTTCATGGAGCAGCCGAAATGGGTTGGAGTCAATATTCCAGTTGGGTGTTCCTGCTACCATGCCTGTTGTGAAGGAGCTTTGTGGACTGGACATTGTAGAGAAGTACTTGGAGTGGAGTTTAGGCAGCAACAAGTGAAGGAGGCAAAAAATTCAAATAAGCTATATCATGCCACAAATATTGGAACATAATCCCATAAAATAATTTATATCCATATTCCATCATCTAATAATTTTGAATTTTGTTATTTGCTACTATTCAAGATGAACATCCAACGGGATCCATGATGAGATGATAAATATTGATTTGATGAATTTAATTATGTATTGACTTTTTATACTAAAAATCTAACATAAAAAGAAAACCATTTTGGAATAGATAATTAAATTGTCACATGGTATATGGGTTTTTGTTGTTGCTCTATCATTAGTGACAGCGGTGACGATTAACATTTTTGAATAATTATGGAACATTTTATTTGAGCTAAATATCTATTGTTCAATAATACTGTTAATAACAATTTTAGTAAATACTGAAAGGTTTCTATTATTAGTTATTAGTTAGGGAGGTTGCTGCAAATTGATGCCAATTAAGGTCTTTAATGGATTTTACAAAGTAAATTATGCATATAAAAGATTGTAATTCCTCATTGGGGGTGCTAAAAATATAGGTCAAGCAAACTTTTATATTTGACAGAACTTACAAATAAGAAGTTAAGAAAATCATAAAAGCTTTTTTTTTTATAGGAATATAGCTCCTCTAAATAGACCTCATTATAGATACAAATTTTGCGAATACAATACCAAGCACACTCTTGAACTCCCTGGCACTCTCTAAGCAATGTTTCTTTGATAATCTGGTACCAAGAAAAAAATAAAACTTAGATACACTATGAACCTGAAGCTCCTAAATGATGGCAAAGGAAGAATGTGGATATATAATGCCGGATACCCTCTTTGGATTTTAATTTACTTATTTGGAAGGTTTGGTAGTTAAACCGAACCCAAATGGAAAGAGAGGGTCATAATGTGAATCACCAACATTCATTGGAAGCTGATCGACTGTCTTGAACCATGTTCGTGCAAGTTTTCCAGTGAATCCATAGTCGCCAAACAAAACATCAGCAACGCCTTGGCCTTCAGTTCCTGGAAGCCAAGCAGCCACAAGGGCATCCATCTTAGCAAGATAAGGCTGGACCACAACAGGGCGACCGGAAATGACAACAACAACACACTTTACAGCCCCGCAGACGTTGTTGATAAGGCTTGGACCGGGTTCTGAGATTGTCAGGTTCAAGCTATCACCAAAAGTTTCTGCATATGGAGGCTCGCCCACAACAACGATGGCATAGGAGAATTTGTTGGAATTGATGAAGTTTGCATCAGGGTTCTCGCTGTAGACAACTTGGGTGGTTGGATCAACTGTATTCTTTATGGCCTTGAGGATTGTGGTACCTGTATATTGGAAACAGTATCATCAAAATATTTCACAAATTACTATAATGTTAAACATTTAGTATTCTCGCATTTACATATTGAAGATGTTGAAGTTTGCCAGATTTTGAGAAACCAAGCTAGACGGGTAATGGAAAACATACCAACTGTAAGATCATTTCCTCCTAGGCCTTGCCATGTAATTGTCCAGCCTCCACACTGATAGCCCAAGTTGTCCGCATGAGTTCCTGCAACTAAAATCTTTGCAGCTTTCTTGGGAAGGGGAAGTAATGGCTGAGAATATTTGCCATTCTTCAGCAGCACAAGTGATTTTCTCACAGCTTCCCTAGACAATTCTCTATGTTCCTGTAAAAAGAAACAAGTTGTAAATTGATTTTGAACTCATAAACAAGTTGTAAACAAGTTATCAATCCGTTTGACATTCCAAAGTATGTAGAATGAAATATTGTAAATTGATTTTGAACTCATAAATGTGAAACAACAAACCTTATTTCCAAGCTGGTTGACCAGGCTGTTATCAGCCAATGGGTTCTCAAAGAGACCCATGACAAATTTAACCCTCAAGATCCTCTTCACTGCATCATCAATCCTACTTAATGGGATGATGTTTTTCTTCACTTGATCAGTTAGATCATTAATAAACTCTGTATAATCATTGGGAACCATGATCTGCAACAATCCAACCGATTAAAAATGCCAAGTTTATGAGTAATATGTTTTCAATATGAATATATATTATCCAAGTTACATTATAACAACTTTAAATTGTACAGAGTTTTGACAAACCATGTCTATTCCCGCATTTACTCCAGCTTCAACTGAATATGAATAGTTAGCATGGGGTGGTGAGGTAATCCTGTCAATGCCCTCCCAATCTGATATAACAAAACCCTGAAATACCCATAACAAAATGTCATATTTAGAAATATAAAATTCATTTCACTAGATCAGACTAAGAATTATATCGGCGTTCTAATTTCAAAATCACTTTACCCTGAATTTGAGTTTGTTTTTCAGAAAACCAGTGACGAGATCACGATTAGCATGCATTTTCTTCCCATTCCAGCTCGAATAGGATACCATAACTGTTGCAACACCCTTACTGATGGAGTTATAGTATGCAGGCATGTGAATGTTAAGCAATCCACTCAAATTAGTCACAGTGTTGTTCTCATTGATGCCTTTGGTAGTGCCACCATCTCCCACAAAGTGCTTAGCACAGGCTGCAACCTTTTGTCTGGCCAAATGATCAGGGAAAATTGTTAGTACCATGTTCTCAGTTTTCCTTTAGCAAAACACTTGTTGATATTGATGGATCCAGAAACCAATATTTTCTCAACTATACAAAGATATTGATTTTTGTCTTCCATAACCTCGTGTAAGATTGTTATTGTTGTTCTTTTTCTTGGGAAAATTAGGAAGCATATGATTCTGAAGGGCAAACTGAACCTATTATCTTTAGAAAATTCTGTTTATACTCCTCCAGCTTTTTCAGACATGATATATTATAATGCTACAAACAAAGTCAACAAATCTAAGAATTTGATTAAAATAATGGTTTTCTGATATTTTAGACCGACATCAGTAAGTCAACCTAACACTTATATTAACCCATGAAGCTTGAACATGGATGTCAGTTTATGCGTGTTAAACATTTAGATGGATTATTAAAATAGAAGCTTGAACATAGGGAGACAACCGGGACCTAACTATTTCATTTATTCTATGCTGGATATCTAGTAAAGTAAGATGGCCCACCACTAAGGCCTGCCACAAGATTGAAACTCCCCTAAATCAAAAATTTGCCCAATTTCAAAAAAAAAGAAAAAAAATAAAAAGATAATTAAACAAATCTCTAAAAGTATCCAAAACACAACGTACTTTCTTACATCATCTAAAACTAAAAGTAATAAACATCCCAAGGATGCTGACTCTTTCTTTCCTCATACATTCTAACTTAAGGCCTCGATGGTTATTCCACCTTTACCTAACACGAAAATGATAACAATCTCACGCGTTCCAAACTTGTAAGACTGAAAAATTATTACAAAATAGAAAAGCAGGTAACATTATAATCTTTAATGTAATTGTTGTAAAGTGACTTTACTGTTGAATTATATGATAAAGTATATACATTTCTGAAAATTTTTTCAAGGATAAGATATCAAAAGGGCTCTTACTTTCCAGCCACAAATGGGACACCCTTGTGGGAATTGGCAGGGATATCTCCTTGCAAACCAGGTATAATTTCAGTCATCAATTGAACAATTTTATGATCCTCACTATAGCTTTCATAGCACCGACCCCATCTTGGATCTCTGCAAACCTGTAAAAACCAGAAGCAAATAGATATGGGTAAACATCCATAGAACAGGACCTTGAAATCGGTAAGAATGGATCAAATATCAAATGGAGCTTCTCGATTACCGCAATACATGGAGCAAATGCATAAGGAATTCCTGTAGCTCTGACTTCAAGAGCAGTCGCTTCTCCTATCTTCTTGATAAGCTTAGGATCCCTGATATCCCAAAACACATTAAATCAATCCAAAATCAAGCAAAAACATGCTTGTAACTTTCTAATAACAGATAAGAATCAGTTTTTCACCAAAACACAAAAAACTAGAGGAACTTTTAGTATATCTGAATTTTATACTTGCCTGGTAACTCCAAGACCAACATTGTGAGGGAAAATAGTAGCATTATACACATTGTTATGGCCATGAACAGCATCAATCCCATAAATCATGGGAATCCCAAGACGAGTTGATAAGGAAGCTTTTTGGATCTCATTCACCGCACTGATCCAAGCCTCGGCCGAAGCTTTTGGAGCTGGAACACTTCCTCCTCCACTCAGAACACTCCCTGCAAAACCCACATCACCCATATTTAGAACAAATAACTTGGAAACCCCAAATCACTGCTGAGAAGTATAAAAGCAATGGTTTTGGGTTACCAATGAAGTACTTCTTCATTGTATCAGGGGTTGCTACTTGGCGCTCGATCTGCGCCATTTGGCCGATTTTCTCTTCAAGTGTCATACGGCTCAGAAGGTCCTTGATTCTCGCACCCACTGGCTGTTTTGCATCTTTGTATTTCAAGTATGTTGCTTCTGTTCCAGCTGCTATGCAGCACAAGAGCAGAAAACCCAAAATTGGTATAGGAAATCTCCCCATTGCTGCACCCAAAATGGAGTTTTTATCTTTTCTGGGTGTTTTCGTAATCTGGAAGTGAAACAAAATCAGATTGTTGATTAAACCCAAATGAGATTGTTATTTCACATTAAAGAATCTCAAAACGAATGCAACAGAAAGGCATAGAACACTGTGTAGATTTTATCAGATTTCAAGCAATGCAAAACTAAATAAACCTGAAATATTAAAAAGAAAATACTGAGAAAGTTCAGATTTTTGCAACGTTCATTTCATTGGCAGGGCTTCTAGCAAAGAACGCTCACATTAAAATGAGCCATTTAATTACAAGAAGTGGAAAAAGCTGTGAGCTGAAACTGACCTGAACGGATAACTCTTTACCCACTCACTCCTCAACGGAGATTGAGAGAGAGAGAGAGAGAGAGAGAGAGCGTCACTGAGAACTTGAAAGGAACTTGGTTGCCACTCACATTTATATGGATGCAAGCTTCTGAATTTTTATTTATTTTTACTATATATATTCATATTATTATACAAATATTCTCTTTCGTTTAATTGGGACCTTGGGAGTTGCGACTTGTTTAAAATTATTTTTAACCTTTTTATTTTTTTATTCTTGGGGTTCTCTTCTGGAATCGAAATCTCGAGGTAAAAAGATGTAATCTTCTTGCATCAGACAGACCAGAATACATGCAGTAATTATCCTAACAGTTTATCTAATTAAAATAAAAATTATAATTTTATGCAGTTTTACATTTTAATTCAATTATTTATAATTTTATAATAGATAAAATAAAATCTATAAACTTTATAAAAAAAATTAAATTTTTATTTAATTGATTTGTGTTTAATAATCATAGATTTTTTTTGGTATTTTATAATATTTGTTTTATTTTTGTTATACTGTTGATTTATCATATCAATCATTTATAATTTTACATTTTAATTCAACTATTTATAATTATATAATATATAAAATAAAATTTATAAACTTTATAGAAAATCAGATTCCTATCTAATTGATTAGTGTTTCGTAGTCATATTTTTCTTTTTTTCTTTTGTAATATTTGTTTTATTTCTGTTATACTGTTAATTCGTAAAATTGGATAGTATCAATCACTGCTAGAACCATGTTTTTTTCTTTTCTTTATTTTATAACTTTTAGAATAATAATACAGTTTTTTATAGTTATTACCAAATAAAGAAAAGAAATGAAGAAAAATTTAATTAAAATAAAATGTAAGCGAATAAGATCTTAATTTTCAAACTTTTTATTCTCTTTATTGACCAAAAAAAACGTTTTTCTTATTTTCTTAGTTGTTTACTGTTTTTCTCCTATCTAAAAAATCATCTCAATAAAGTTATTGAAATATCAAAAAAAAAATATATATATATATATATATATATATATATATAAGTTATTGAGTTCCACCAAGCAAGTTGATGACCGTGATTAAAAAACTTATTATTATTTTTTTGGGTCATTGTTGTGTTTGTCTTTTTTTTTTTTTTTCTTTTTTTCTTTTTTTCGAAACACGTTGTTGTGGTTGGATAATTTTCTCCGAGACCTTTTACCTTATAAGTACCTCAATTTGGTAAAATTTCACTAGACTTCAATAATCAATCCTGTTTGATTAATTTTACCAAAAAAAAAAAAAAAATCCTGTTCGATTAATACAAAAAATTACTAAAAATAGAAAATAAGTTTCTTTGAAGATACATTCATACAAGTTATAAAGCAGTTCTTACCAAAAAAAAGTTATAAATCAGTTTTTATTAATCTAAGTTAATTAATTTACTTTTATCTTCATTTCAATAACTAACCGATTTAATTAAGACATAAACTACGTAACACTTTTTCTCTTTTTGCCTGTATTAATTTTATTTTATTTTATTTTTTTGTTTCCATGCGAACCTCATTTATTGATTTTAACAGTTAAAAATAAATATTAAATAATTTTGTTATGGTAATACTATTCTAGAAAATGAAAACGTCAATTCTTTTTTTTTTTTTGGGTATACATGAAAATAACACTATTTTGCTTTCTAATATACATTTTGCCTTTATTATACATCATCCATCGAACATGGGCAATTTATATCTCTTACCCGAAATTAGCGGAAGAAAATTAGTGAGTTTTATAAAAAAATTTAGAAGGTGACATTTTTTTAGAATTGAGTAAGACAATCAAACTTTTTTAAAATCAAAAAATACAACATTTTTAAAAAAATCAGATCTCCTACTTTAAATTTCGCTGTATTATATAATATATAATATAAATAAATAAGAAAAAATAAATATATAAAAACAAAAGCGAAAGCGTGCAAAGATGGACACAAAACAGTGGCACGTATTTCATCCAAAAACAAAAACTGTGGCACGCATCACGAAGCTGTAAAGCAGAAAGTGGGGCCCATGACGTTTCTTTTTCTCGAATCAACGTGCAACCCTACCCCACTTTCAAACGGTAGATTTGAATTAGTCAAATGTTACCGTTGCCTTGATCATTATTTCCTATTTTTTTATGAATATATAATTACATATTTAGAAACAAAATATGTTTGGACTCGTTTGCTTGTTTTTGTTTGAGTTTTTGAATTTTTTTTTTATCTATTTGTTTAAAAGCATCTCCAATAAAATATAAATTGTTAAAATTAATATGTCATATAAGTAAATATAAATATTATTTTGAAAAAATACACTCAAATGATAATATCTAAAATGAATGTCAAGCTAACGCTAGACATTGTCTAGAAAAATGTCTATTTCTGGAGGCTCTGTCAAACATTGTCAAGCTTCCTAAAATGTAAAATTTACTTTAAAAGTTTAATTTGTTCAAAAACTAAAAATATTTAATAAAATATATTATTAATTAATAATCATAAATAGTATTTGTGCACTTTACCATTGGAGAACAATTTTTAAATTGAATGTGCATTTATGTCACATAAATTTAAATACTGTCTATTTATATGTCATATATACAGCAATCCACATTCACCATTGAAGATGCTCTAATACACACACAAATGGTTTAATTGTTCATCACAAACTACCTTAAAGATCAAAACCTAAGTGTGTCAAATTTCTCTTTTACGCTTAGATACATAATAATTTTTTTTTTTTTTACATTAGACACATAATAAGTTTACATAGTTTTTTTTAATGATATACTCTTATTCGGATAGATTATCCAAACAATATTCCCTATAACTAATTAACAAAGGAAATTTAGAACACAAAAGTCAATTTATTTTCTTCCTAAATTTAATTAGTATGTTCATTTTAATTTCCATTACACAACTATAAAATTAATCAAAACTAAAATAATTAGACGACTAAAATAAGTTCTGTAATCTTATCTAAAATAATTTTGTTTTATCTAATTTTACCAAAATAATCCAAATTTACCGATTATTGTCATTTTTTGTTTGTCGAGTCCAGCTCATTAATTCCTTACATTCAACAAATTACCCTCCCTAAATTTACGTTGGATGACTAGCACATACACATATGTCTCTGTTTTAGATTGTCCAAAAGTAGTTATAATTATTACTAGATTGATAATCAGGGATATTAGTGCATGTCCTTTTCTTTTTGTCATATGAACTAAAGTAGGGGTGTACAAAAAAACCGATTAACTGATTAAAACAACCAATTTAATCCAATCTAACATGTTCGGATCGGTTATTTTAGTGTAATTGGATTGGATCGGTTATGAAAAATTAAAAACAGAAGGTCGGTTTGGTTTGATTCGGTTCGGTTCAGAGTGTTAAAAACCGATCAAAACCGATTCAATCCGATCCGACCACTTTTTTTTTTTTTTTAATACAAAACATATGAAAATTAGTTTAATATTATTGGCATATAGACTTTGTTATATTAGCTTAAATTTAGAGTTAAATTACTCGATTATTGTATTAGTATAGTAATTTTGTTTTAGTTTAATATGTTTATTTGTCATGTTATTTTTTTAATCATTTATGTGTTTGGTTTTGAAAAAAAAAAAANCATTTCTTTTCCTAACAAAGATTCGAATCAAACAGCCTGATTTATGAAAGTAGGTACTAATTAATTTTGGTTTTGCAGATCTGATTTTGAAAGCAAAGTTTTCAATGACAAGTACAAAGACTATTTCCATCCCCCTAGTGGGATTATTTCTATTCTTATGCTGCTGGACAAACATGGCAAAAGCAGCAGCAAAAGAAAAATAATATTATATGAAATTACAAAGACCCAAAAAAGCCTACAAGTGCAAGGATAAAAGACCTTATGGGAAGAATGAGTTTAGCAGAAAAAATTGGTCAAATGGTTTAGTTGGACCGTGAGAATATGACTGCTGAGATAATGAGAGATTACAAAATTGGAAGCTTATTGAGTGCTGGAGGAAGTGTGCCTCGTTTGAAAGCCACTGCATTGGATTGGATAAACATGTTCAATAATTTCCAGAATGGTTCACTTTCAAGCAGGCTTGGCTTACCTATGATTTATGGTATTGATGCTGTTCATGGCCATAATAATGTCTACAAGGCCACCAGTTTCCCACATAACATTGGCCTTGGAGCTACAAGGTATAGCATATACTTCTATATATTTTGAGAAAATGGAAATTATAAAGTATTATAATTAGTATTCTTGTTCATTTCCATATATGTTGTAGGGATGAAGAGCTTGTGAAGAGAATTGGTATTGCTACAGCACTTGAACTTAGAGCCACTGGTATTAACTATGCTTTTGCACCATGCATTGCGGTATTTGCAATGTTCAATCTCATGAAGCTACCTACAATTTCTTCTTCTTCTTTTTCTTTGAATGAAGATTTTAGTTTCTAAATTCCTACAAATTAATATTTAACCTTACAGGTTTGTCGAGATCCCAGATGGGGTGGCCGCTATGAGAGCTATAGTGAGGATCCAAAAATCGTCACAGAAATTACTGATATCATCTACGGCTTGCAAGACGATGTTCCACAAAACGTACCGAAAGGCATTCCCTATGTTGGCAGAAAATAAGATTACATTATCAAAAAGTTATTTGTCGCTACTAATATACAAGTAGTCACTTATTGTTACATTATAATAAAAATAGTAAAATCATATATTAGTCATCTATTCTTCATATTAATGGATTATAGATATAATCAGGGATAAGGTAGTTGCATGTGCAAAACATTTTGTGGGAGATGGAGGTACAATAAAGGGCATCGATGAGAATAACACAGTGATTGATTGGCATGGAATGCTAAGCATTCATATGCCTGCCTATTACCAATCCATCATTAAGAGTGTTTCTACAATTATGGTTTCCTACTATAGCTGGAATGGAAAGAAGATGCATGCTAATCGTGACCTTGTAACTGGTTTTCTAAAGAATACTCTCAAGTTCAAGGTAATTAATTAATTAATTAACAAACTAAATTTATTAATTAATTTGTTGATCAGAAATTGAAACAAAGATGAGTAATTAATTCACAACTTTATGATGAATATGGTGTTGTTACATTGTGCAAAATTTGCAGGGTTTTGTCATCTCTGACTGGCAGGGTATTGATAAGCTTACCTACCAATTTCATTCAAATTACTCCTACTCGGTTTTTGCTGGTGTTCAGGCTGGACATGGTTAGTCAGTCATAATTTTCTCTACCAGTATTGTTATTTGTCACCAATAATAATAATAATAATAACCACCAATAACAAACCATTTTTATTTTGGACTTTCTATCATCAATATTACTTGTACTGATATTAATAGTGACAAATAACATTTTGGTCCCATATTAATCAAAACTGCTATTTAATATTGATATTTTCAGGTCATGGTTCCTTACAATTATAAAGAGTTTATTGGTATTCTGACTGACCATGTTATCAAGAAGCGTATCCCCATGAGCCGTATTAATGATGCAGTTAGAAGAATTTTGAGAGTCAAATTCTCTATGGGTCTATTTGAGAACCCTTGGGCTGACCAGACCTTTGTAGACAAGCTTGGAAGCCAAGTAAATATTAATTAATTATACCTCTTATTCTTTAATTTGACCTCGCAAACAAATATTATTAGCTCATTGTAAAAATTCTAACATTTGAGTCTATCATTTAGGCCATAAAAAGGTAAAAGCTCAACCCAAATGTTAAAAAAAAAAAAAAAAAATCAAAACCTGACAAAACAGTCAAGCTGACCCAAGTTTCACTTTCCATATATTTATTATATATTTATTTATTAACTTATGCATATAGGCTATAGCTAATCCAAACTTGTTTTATATATCTAACAGACTCACAGAGATTTGGCAAGAAAAGCAGTGAGGAAGTCACCTGTACTATTGAAAAATGGGAAAAATGAAGATTCCCCTTTACTTCCTCTACCCAAAAACACATCAAAAATACTAGTTGCTGGAACTCATGCTAACAACTTAGGCTTCCAATGTGATGGTTGGACAATGACTTGGTAGGGACTTAGTGGCAATAACCACACTGCTGGTATATATATGATACATTTTTCATATACATATGCTGTTAAAAACATATGTATTGTGTATATAAATTGTATCAATTTTTGTCTGAAACAGGGACAACAATCCTAAGTGCTATTGCAGCAGCAGTAGACCCCAACACAGAGGTTGTATAGAGCGATAAATCCCAATTCTGAATTCTTCGAATTGAATAACTTCTCGTATGCCATTGTTGTGGTTGGGGAGCATCCATATGCAGAGATGTATAAATTTGAGCATTGCTGAACCAGGTCCAAATGTGATCAGCAATGTGTGTGGGAAAAGGGAAATGTGCGGTGTTAGTCGTCTCCGGTCGGCCTGTCGTTATCGAGCCGCTTGTTCTGAACATCGATGCTCTGGTTGCTGCATGGCTACTGGGAACTGAAGGCCAAGGAATTGCTGATGTTCTGTTTGGTGATTATGGTTTCACAGGGAAGCTTCCAAGGACTTGGTTCAAAACAGTTGATCAACTTCCAATGAATGTTGGGGATCCACATAATGATCCACTTTACCCGTTTGGATATGGGCTTACAACGAATCCAATTCAGTCCAGTTAAAAATGGGCTGTAAGTGGGCTGACTTTTGGGCCAATAAAAATTTAGTCTTTTAACTGATAAATTTTTATTTTTTATTTTTGTATATTTCTTTTACATTGTAAGCTGTACATTGTTGAACACGATAAGTTTTTTTTTTTTTTAAATAAAATAAAGATGTTATGCTACTTAATTAGTCCATTTTTTTTTTCTTATTTAAGGTGAGTTTAATTTCAGTTGTAATATATTAAAATTATCATATATTCAAAAAAAAAAATTTTATACACAGAAATAGAACAGATATAACTATCTGAATTGGATCGGATTAGATATAGTATGTTTAAATTTTTCAAATTATATCCCGTGTTTGGGTTTACAACGAATCCAATTCAGTCCATTCTCTAAGTGGGGCTACCTTTTGAGCCAATAAAAATTCCTGATAAATTTTTATTTTTTTTGTTTTTGTATATTTCTTTAACATTGTAGGCTGTAACATTGTTGAACATGATAAGTTTTTTTTTTTTTAAATAAAATAAATATGTTATGCTAATTAATTATTCTTTTTTTTTTTCTTATTTAAGGTGAGTTTAATTTCACTTGTAATATATTAAAGTTGTCATATATCCAAAAGAGAAAACGTACGGATCTCTATTTTCCATTTGATTAATAGCAATCCAAAAGATTTCTAATACATTTTAAAAAAAAAAACAAATCAACAAGATTTATTTATTTATTTATTTTGATGATGTTAGCATTTTTTTTGTGTGTGGTAAATTTGGTGATATTGGCATGTGTGCCTAGGGAAGTAGCAAAATATATCCATTTCATTACTTTCTTTTCTAAAATTTTCAAGAAAAAGAAATGTATCTTTGTTTGCTGTTTAAGAGGGTTAATTAGCGATATTGGCATGTGTGGCTTAGGGAAGTAGAAAAATGTATTTTCTTTTCCAAATTTTCAAGAAAAAAGGTTTATTTGCATGCTGCAATTAATTAATTAATAGGATTAATATAACTTAGATCTTTTTAAGGTGTGATCCTAGTTGAAATTATTTTTAAAGGTGATAAACAATTTAAAAATACTCTCTCAGTCAATTTTTATTAAATTTAATTGTAACCAGATAAAATGATAATTGAGCATCTTTAAAAATCTAAAAATCTATTTTTTTTTTGTCTTCTATACTTTAAAAAAGTGCAATATACTATATAATAACAAATATACATTAAACAATTATATTTTTTAGTGTTTAGTTGTTGAAAATATGTGAAACTTATTTCTTCAAATTGGCTATCAAATTAATACATGGCAGGGTAAAGCATTTTTTTTTTTTTATCTCTAATTTTTTTTAATAATTTTTTTATTAATTTATTTTGTTTGACAAAATTTATAATTTCTATTAACAAAGTAAATCATTTAAACTATATATATATATATATATATATATATATATTAGTAAGAAAAAAAGGACATTTCCTTAACGAGATCATTAGTCCATGAGATATTTAAGCGAGAGGATCAAATCTAGACGTTTGTCGTAACCTAGTGGAAGTCTACCTGGGAGCCCGTATCGCTTTGAAACTCTCACTTTCTCGTGCGGTAACAACGGAGAAAAATACATGAGTCATATGGGGCTACCAAGACTCGAACTCCCAACTCCTACAAACAGGTGTGATAAATAAGCTAATTCCTACCATATGGGCTACATCCTCCTATGTAAACTAGTATATATATTAATAATTAAAAGAAATTATTCTTTTATTATAAAAGTACTTAAATCATTTTTTCAAAGCCATGTGGAGAAAAAAGAAAACTAAACCTTTAAAAAATATTTTTTAAATTATTCACTCTAATTAATACTAATTACTGCAATCAACTATTTTGTAATTTGCACTTAAAGATGTAGTTCAGTGGTAGGAGTCAGCCTAGCTTTCATATATATGAATAAAAAAATTAAAGTTCAAATTTTTATAGCTTCATTTGGACTTAAATATTCATATCTGTTGCTACCGCACGAGAAAAAAAAAAATTCTAATAACATAAACTTCCAATATAAATTTTTTCTAAATTCAAAATACTCCTGAATTTTATCCACTCACTAACTACTATTTTTATTTAAATAATAAAAAAAAAACCTCGGGTCTAAGGAAACTAAATGACAGCAATTCACAAAAAATAAAAATATGACAGCATCAGCTGCTTTGCGTACACCAATCACATCAATCAAGATTCACCACTGTCTCTTCCTCTCTTTTTTCCACTTTTCCTTTTTTCTTTTTAAATTTTAATTTTATTTTAATTTTTTTACTTTTCTTTCTAGTTAAGTAAAAGGAAGAAGAGGAAAACAAATACTACACTCTAGAAATATACTGATATCTACCTTGTCACCTATGTGTCTGAACTCCGAAGCAATATGGGTCAAGCTTTCTCTACCACAACCTTCGATAAAAAAAAAGCTCTCTCTATCATACCCCACTATCGTAAATTTAGAAAACCAAACCAAAGCAAGAGCACCCACAACCATCTACTAATCACAACACTAGGACTACTGAGTGCCCTGACTATTGTTGCAGTGGTCTACTATGGTACTGCATTTCATGTTTCTCCAGCTGATGATGAAATAGAAAAGGATGACCATGATGATCAAGAAGAGGAAGAGACCAGGCAAATTTCTCCAGCTGTTTTGGATTGGTTGCAGTCTAAAACCCCAAATAGGGATTTCATTTTGACAGAAGGCGATGATGATTATGAACAACAACAACAGCACAAGATATTGTTGGTGGGTGAAGGAGATTTCTCTTTCTCTGCTGCTTTGGCTCTGTCTTCTCCTTCTGCTTCCAACATGGTCGCTACATCTCTCGATTCTAGAGGTAGACTCCAAACTGATCTCTATTGCATTTTAAGTCCCCAAAAAAAAAAAAAAAAAATTAGCAACTCAAAGTTTTCTCACGAGAATATTATTGGTAAACTCATATGTTTGATATACATTGTTGCTCTGCTTTCTACTAACTATAACTTGTTCAATTTTTGGTACCCCATTTCAATTTGCATTTGTGTTGAATTGTTATTTGCATTGTTTGACTAATTCCAAATTTTATTGTATATAGCTTTTCAGATTAGCGGTTATTTAACAGATAAAATATTGTATATCTATCAGATTTTTTGTACAGGAATTATCAAAATGCCTTGAAAAATATTGATGAATTAAGGAGGAAAGGATGCAAAATCATCCATGGCATAGATGCCACAGAAATGGTACAGCATCCTGCTTTTTATGGAATGCTGTTCGATCGAATCATTTTCAATTTCCCACATGCTGGCTTCTTTCAAGCTGAATCCACTGAATCCCAGATCCGGTACTTAATGTTTTATAAATTATCAATAATTTTAATTTATAGTTTCTTAAATTCAAGTTCTAATTATTAACATGCTCTGTACAATAATAACATTGTCATTCATATATATATATGTGCAGTAGACACCAAATGCTAATAGTGTTGTTCTTAGAGAATGCCAAGAAGATGTTGAAGGAAGGAGGAGAAATTCATGTGACCCATAAGTCCCAGGGCTTCTTTCAACGATGGAACTTACAAGTTTTGGCCTCAAATGTTGGTCTCCGACTTATAGAGGAAGTTCCATTCAATTTCATGGACTTTGCTGGGTATCACACCAAATATGGTTTTGGTGGTGATAAAAACTTTAATTGTATCCCCAGCAAAACCTACAAATTTGGCTTTTAATCAATATTATGACTTACATTAGTTTAGGGTCTTTTGCATCCATGTCCTTAACAACTATGCACCGATTTACAGTATGTCTTTTGAATTTTATATTTGTCACCTATTTCTCTTAAACTATTAAATTTTTTGCAACTACAGTCATATGTTTGGGAGCATAAATGCGAATTTCTGCTAAGTTTTGTGACAGAGGTTAACATTTCTGTAAAGTTTAAGAGATATAAGTGAAAAATACAGAGTTTGTGGCTGTTAAAAACTTTACAACTACAATTCTATATATAGGACTTGAAGTGTGAATTTCTACGGTATAGGTGCACATTTTTACAAAGTTAAAGAGTGGATGACAAATGCTAAATTGTAAATATTGCAAAATTCAAAAGGTATGAATGTATTGTTATTGAAACTCGTCAGCTTTTGAATTATATTCGAGGCATTGATACCTCGAATCTATATGACAAGCTTTTTCTCTCTTTGTGCCACCTCTATTACCATTAACGATATGCACTAAAAATAAAGTTATAAGAATCTGGACTAAAAATAAAGTTCAGTAATTGACATTTTACACTTGTTAATGTCAAGTTCGTGGTTACATATACATACCTCATTAAGTGATGAGTTTATTGAAACTCGTCAGCTTTTGAATTTTATGACATGCTCATTCTCTCTTTTTTCCATCTCCATTACCATTAATGCTCTGTACTAAAAATAAAGTTATAAGAATCTGGACTAAAAATAAAGTTCAGTAATTGACACTTTACACCTATTAATGTTAAGTTTAGTGGGTTACATATACATGCCTCATAAAGTGATGAATTTTAGCATTAATTCAATTGATGCATTCACCCCAAAAAAAAAAAAGCACTAATTGTTTTTAGAGGAGAGAGAGAGAAACGTAGAGACATATTAGAGAGAAAGTGGGAGAAAAGGGACAGGAATTGTGAGAAAGAAAATAATATTTAAGATATTTTATAATGCCAGCTAAAATAGTGAATGTGACGTAACAAAAAAATGGCTAACGACAAGAATACTTATAAAATGTCAAGAGTATTTCTGAAAGCATTTTTAATAGACTATTTAAAAATATTTATTTTTTATTTTATTTGAAAGAGTAATTTTTATTTTGATAATTTTAAAGAGTATTTCTAAAAGCATTTTTAATATTTTTAATAGACTATTTAAAAGTATTTTTTTTTTTTTGTTTTAAGGAGTAATTTTTATTTTGACAACTTTAATAGCTTTTTAAGTAAAAAAATTAAAGTACATAATGAAATTTGGCTTTTTAATAATATTTTCAATGAGCTTTTTAAAATTTTTATATTTTTTATTTTTAAGAGTTACATTTTTTTTAAAGCTCCAATGGACTTTTTATGTTAAAAAATTAAAATAAAGAGTTGAATTTGGCTCTTCAAATATAGAGAGCAAAACCCACCTTCTATATAAAACTTCATTTATTACTTTATAATTTTCTATGCATACTTATAATTAAATATATTAATTATAATTTAATATTTCAATTTTTTTTAAATATTACTTTGGTGTAAAAATAATTAAAAAAAAAATATGAATCATAATTATTTACAGGGAAATGCAAAATAAAGAGTGATTATAAAGTGTGTTGTTAGAGTTGATAAAAAATTTTACTCTTTATTCTTTTGAAATTTTTCAAAATGCTCAATATTTTAAAAATTATGCTCTTTAAAATAAAGAGCATACTTGGAGATGTTCTAAATATAGAGAGCAAAATTCACTCTTCATACTAAATTTTGAATTGACATATTTATTATACCTACAATTTTCAATGCACATTTAATAATTTTATTCAATTTTGTATTTGTTTTATATAACACAACACTTTGATTTATTGGATTTATTTTATAATATTCAAAAGTAACAAAAAAGTGAATTAATTATTTATTAGAGATGCTTTTTGCTTTAACAATTATGTTTTTTAAAATAAATTGCACCATTGGAATGCTCTAATGGGCACTTTAAAAGTCTAATTATTTTATTTTATTCTAAATAGTCAATTTTTTTTTCATAACTCCAATGAATTTTTTAAATTAAACAAAATAAAAATAAAAAAATAGAAAGCCATTTTTTAATAAATTTATTTAATCTTTATAATTTTTCATGCACATTTATAATTAATATTATTAATTATAATTTTATTTTTTATTTTTTTTAAATACTATGGTGCACGAAAAATAAAAAATAAAAGAGAGAAAAAAAGTAAATATGAAAAAACTTAAAAAATAAAAAGTAACTATAAAACTTGCTATTGAATTTGGATAAACAATTTTACAATTTATTTTTTAAAAATTTTTAAAATATTTTTTTAATTTAAAAATTGTGGTCTTTAAAATATAAAATACTATTAAAAATGATTTTACAGACAACATAGCCTATTTGGATAGATATTAGATGTAAACCACGTGAATAAATGTAAAATACAATTGTAGTATTAATTATGGTGGTCATAAGCATGGTTGAAAATTTCGATAATTTTGGCGTAATTTTGTCGAAAGTTTTTAGAGATATGGATATTAATTTTTTTGTTTAAAAAAAAACGGATAAAATTTTCATAATTTCTGTTGAAAATTTTAAAATTTTTGCGATATTTCTATGGAAAATTGCTTCATAACTTGGTTAAAATTTTTATAATTTCTATGGAAATTTTTTTGAAAATATAAATTGTTAAATTTTAAAAATATAATATATTTTTATAAAATATTAGAGCATTTTTTTAAATTATAATTATTTGTTGATGACATATTTTAACTAATGTTGTATAATTAGACGAATTGAAATTTGAAAGTAAAATTGAAAGAAAAAAATGTAAAACAATGAGTACAATTTTAAAATAAAAAAAATAGTTATAATTTAAAAAAAAAAAGATTATTGTGGCATAAATTTTCAACAAGTTTAAAAAATTATTTGATTAAAAGTTTAGAACTCACCTCACATAATCATATAAGTTATAATTTATCCAGTAAAAATATCTATAATTATAAAATTTCAATTGTCAGAACTCATTTTACTTCATAATGATTATACGGGTAGAGAAAGAGGTATAATGGAAATGTTACAACAAGAAAATGAATCTTTTTCTAAATTTTTTAGATCAATGAGGTTGAAGGTGAATATAACCCTTATTTAATGGATAGTTATGGAATGTCATTAAGTAATAACTCATGGATACATTCTCAAACTCAATAATCAGGGGCTAGCAGTTATGAACATAGTCAATCAATATCATATCCATATCATGACTATCAGAAAAGACAATCACATGAAATATTAGATTTATATGGTTGGCATATTAACAATTACATGCAAAATTATCAAAGAGATGTTTCTTTTGATTAATATTTATCTCAATACACAACTGGAAATGAGAAAGAAAGTGAAAATTTTTAACCACCAAAATATTATATGTGGTATTGACTCATATTTAAGTAATTATGTATTTTTATTATTATTCTGATTAATGAATAATTCATTACTTAATTAATAACATTTTTATTACTGTCAACGAATGTTGTAAGTCTCTTAATTATGATTATACTCAATGTTTTTTCAATTTTTATAGTTAAATTGATAAAGTATCTAATAAATAAACATATTTTAAAATTTCATTCAAAATTTCTATATTTTTTTTATAAATTTCCGTCGTTTCTTTCTTATTATAAAGTATCTAATATTTATGTATTTTTATATAGTTATTATATATATGTATGTATATACATGGTGTAGAAGGTGGAAGATTGAGTTAGCATTCGTTTTCAATTGGATTGAACTTCATCTCGTGATCACCATTATTGAGAAAATTAGAGCCATGAAATCAGCAATTCTTGAGAAAATTACAGGCTGTTTATATTATTGATTAATGTTATTATTAAATGTTCTATATTTGGCCTTATAGGTTGAAGAAGCACAAAGAAGAACCACATTTCATTTGACAAATGATAAGAGCAACCACTCAATCACTACTCTAGGAGCGCTACAGTGAAACTTTTTTTTTTTTTTTTTTTTTTCCACTCAAGCAATTATTAAATGTTCTATATTTGGCCTTCTGTTCTGGGAGTATTATAATCTCCATTCACATGCATGTATTGGAGCCACTTGTAACATGCTTTGGCTTTGCTAGTGAGGGTATGGGAAATTGTTTCAATGTGCCTCTTGGCACCATCCCGAATAAAACAAAAGTCCAGCACTTTGCAAATCCTAAGAATTTATTATTTCTTGTAACATGTAATAATTTAAGGACTATTTAGCACACTTATTTTCCAATAGAATTCATGTAGTAAATCTGTGAAATAAGTACTCAATCGAGACATTTGATTGTTAGCTTTTGTTTGATTTTGCTTTCTTTTCAATTGATAGATATACGTTTTGCAAACGGATAGCATTTTCTAAAGCTCATTGTAGAATTCTACTTCATTTTCTTGATTACTAGGACAGCCGCATAAAATCCGTTCTCATGGTTATAATGTCATCCGAATATAATGCATGAAGAATCAGCAGATATTTTTCTTCTATTAGAATCCACCATATGGTATTCAGCATAGTCATTATTTAATCTGGAATAATTGTAGATTCTGTCTTGACCGCTCTTGTTCTGTATAATTAGCTTCCTTTGATTGCTTGATTAAGATGAAAGAGAAGTAGGTCACAATATAGCAAATTATGCTCTCATTAAATAAGGTGCATCTAAGATATCTTTTGTCCCAAGATTAGTCAACAAGATGGAATTACATATCTAGAATTTTGCATGAAGCTGACCTTTAAAGATTCATTGTACTCCAAATTTGAGAAATTATACTGAACAATGAACAGCCTCAAATAGCTTATTATATGCACAATTTATTGAAACCTGCAGATATATATTTGTAAACCTTGTAGAGGTGTACTATTCCTTGTCTGAGCTAAGTTTATTGGTGTTGGCATGCATTTGCAGATTGGCTGGATATCTTAATTAGACAATGCATAATTCTTATGTATTAAATTTTGTTTTAATACTCCTCAGGTGTCTCACCGATGGTGCCCAAGAGTTCATACAGAAACCCCTCAAAACGAAGGACATCCAGAGACTAAGAAGCTATGTGAAGGACATCCAGAGACTAAGAAGCTACCAAAACAGGGGCAAAAATAAAAGTTATAATTGAGCAGATGCCAGAAAGTAACGAAGCCGAAAGGCGACAGCCTCCTCTTGTGGGAGTTGCTGTTGCATAACTTGATCAGATCGATACAACTCCCCATCCTCAAATTTTGCTTCTTCTATTTTTGGTTTTCATTGACATCGCAGAGAAAACTAGAGTATCTCTTTCCTATTTTTTTTTCCTTCCTTTCCCATGTAAAGGATCCTAATGTGCTGTCTCAGATGCTGTGATTAACTGCTGCTTGCTGTTGCCTGTTGGTTCTTTGGGATGTGAAAGTTTGCAACATTTTTGTACAACCGAACCTTTTTGAGTAGCCATGTTCCATGTTAATGAATGCTTTTTGCCAAGAAATTGAAAACCTAACTTGCATAATTGGTTAAACATGCTTCTCGTTTCTCAAGGCTAACCCAAGCTTGAAGCTTTTAAAGCTAGCTAATTCCCAAAAAGCCCAACACCCCACCAGCACATAACGGTAATATGTACCATAAGTGTAAACTATATTGATTAATTTGTTTGTAAGTTTGCTCTTATAGGCATATAAATAATTGTGATCCACAATTAGCTCTCAGAGGATTGGATTTCTATGCAATAGAATATCCCAAATCCCACATTCAAAAGCCTGCCAATTCAATCAAATCCATCTGCCAAATTCAGTGGAAAGAAAAGAAATAAAATTTTATAAAACATAACTGGCCATCTACCTAGTTATTTAAAATATGTCACTGCTTTGGTTCGATATTGGAACTCGACTTTTTGGCAATTAGACAGAATCCAACATTGACAGTGATACACCAAAAGAAAGGCATTTAAAAGGAACCAGATAACACAAACATAAATGCCTTAAAGTTGTACCTTTTGAGACGTTTGCTAATGGCAATTCAGAAGCAAACAATTACAACCCAGTGCGGAGGTAAACAAAACATGTCTTTTCTTGTTAATAACTTTTCTTTCCGTTTTCTAGCGTCACTGAACCTAACCAACCAATTAAGTTCTTTTTTCTAGTGTCAATGAGCCTAGCCAGTCATATCTATCTAGCTAAGCTGCTTGTACAACTTATCCTTCGTTAATTTTCTAGTGTCAAACTGTAAATGAACTTAGGCAGTTAGTTTTCTAGTGTCAATGAGCCGAGGCAGTCATATTCATCTAGCTAAGCTAATAGAAAACAGTCTTGTATATTGAGACACCACTTCTTTTTCCAAAATTTCTTTTTCGCAGCATACACTCTCTTCTACTCTAATGCTATGGAAAATAAAACTGTGGCTTTCATCACTATATATTCCACAATCACCATCACCCACAAATAAGAAAATTAATTCAACAGACTCGATCATAATATTGCATAATGTCTACTAAATTTTATATAACTGAACAAAATAAAATGTAAATGTTAAATGTTACCAAGGTGTAAGAAATTAAGCACCCAAAACATGAGTCATAATTCAGAAAACAGAAAATAACAAAACCAGCACGTCACCATCTAACCCTTATAGTGTATTGCAGGCCTAAAAAGCTCTAAAGCTTTATAGTCATTAACGCCAAGATGAACTTTAACTTCATAGAAGGACGATGATGATGGGTTATCTTCATTCCTTGCCTGGACAGTGATATAGTACATAACACCAGCTACACCTTGGTGATTGGCCTTCACTATCTTTTCAAGGATTAGACGACTGCCATCGGACTTGTCCTTGTTATACTCTTCAAAAGCAAAATCTGTAGCCTCCATTGCGTCGGTCACAATATCAGAATCCGAATCCGAATCCTCTACCGAATCAAATCCCTAAATATTAAATGATAAATGAATTAAAAAAAATCCAAAATCACATAACAGAAAAAAAAAAAAAAAAAGTATAATATATAGTATATACCTCAGATGGCCCAACAATGGAAAAGTATTTGTCAATGCAAGCTTCCTGTTCGGCCGGTGTTTTGCTGTTCTTGCGTTCCGGTAGCGATCGGATATATTCCAACTTGGCTTTAACATCAACTGGTGGCCTCCTGCCATGGTTTTCTGATGGAGACGATTCCGATGGAGACGATTTCAACATGATAACGATGATAGAAGAGAGAGAAGGAAGTTGATCTCTTAAACGCAGTGCTTTCAGTGGTCACTTTTGTTGTATTTGCTGGGTCACACAGCCTACATTGCTAAGAAGGTGAGCAGCGCAGCTAGCAAGCGTTTTGTTTGTGATGTTTCCTCAAAGTGAAACTATATGGGCCATCTTCATCCATATGGATTTGACCAATTCAAAAAGTCAACATATTTTGGTTCACAAGAGCATTTCGAGCGGATAATATCGATTGGTGTATATATAGCATAAAAATAAATATTGTTTAAATTTATATGATATCAATGTATAATTAATTTAAAAATTATTTTTTAATGGTAATATGCACACTAGTTATTAATTAATTATATATTTTATTAAATATTTTTAATTTTTAAGCAAATTAAATTTTAAAAAGAAAAATTTACTTTTTTAGAAACTTAACAATGTCCGATAAAGCTTCTAGAACTAAACATTCATTTTAACAATGTTAAAATTCTCGACACTCATTATAAATATTCTCATTGGATAGCATTTTTTTAAAATAATGTCTATATATAATCAAATGCTCTTTCGTCCAATCTAGATAAATATTCTGAATTGACTTGAAGTGGTTAGATCCATTGACTACTTTAAAATAGACGAGGCCCATTAGCAGAAGGCCGAGTGAGAGATTGTTTTTGGGTTTTTCTAAGCAGATACCAACTTTAAATGTCCATCTTGAAGCAAAAAAAAAAATTAAACTTTAAATGTCCATCATTTCTAAAATTATAATATATTCCCATCATTTTTTCTATAATATTTTTTTTCATCTTCCATTTATTATGCAGTCTTTTTTTTTTCTTCCACTTTTATTATGTTTTTTCCATTTGCAAATAGAAGCTTCGATAAGAAAAAAAAGATTCAAATTTCAAAAAACTAGTAATATGTTTTACTAAAATATTTAAACTTTCATATGAACCATATCCAAATCTGCAGATGTAGATTTTAGCAATATCTATTTTTCATAAAAAAATTGCATATTTTTTATATTAAAGAGAAATATACCTACATTCACTGAATTATTATGGAAGAAAAATGATAGAATTGGAAAGTAGAGCACCATGGTTTGCATATCGTAGCAAATAGAGGGATTCGTTGGCAGATGAGCTGTAAAAAGAAGTGAAACGGAGAAGGAAAAAAAAAAAAATCTCTCCAGGCTGCCAGTTCGCCTAGCCCGCCCTTTCTCCCCAGCCCGTCTAGCCCACCATTTTATCTCATCCTGCCCAGCCCGCCTAACCATCTATTTGGACCAAAAAAAATAAAAATCAGTTTAACTACATTTTTTTCATTATTTTTATTTCGTTTATGGAAAAAAATAAACATTTCTTAATTTTTATTTTTAAAAGATTTTTTTTTCAAACTGATTTTTTTTTTTTTTTTTTGCACCGTAGATGGGGGTGAAGAAGGGAGAGGAAGACCACGAACTGGAGAAAAAAAAATTGCCAAGAAAGTTGTGAATAAAAAATAATAATTTGGTGACTGATGAAGCTTAGTTTGATTTGCAACGGAGGAAAACATGAAAAAAGTGAATAAAAAAAAAAGAGAAGAAAAAATTACAGGTAGAGAAGAGAGAGGAGGGTATGTTAATTAAAATGAAAAGATTTATAGAAAAGTAATAGGTGTATATCATTATTTTAAAAATGATCAGCTTGAATTATTAAGTTGGAGTCTTGTGGGCAACTGCACAAAAAACCCATTATATTTTGGATTATTAATGCTTAAAGTACCTAAACTATGTCGGGTTTGACAAGTGGGTACTTAAATTTTTTTTTTTGGCAAACCAGTACCAAGAAGGTGTTGCGCCGTTCATACCCAACCCCTAATCCGTTCAAATTCACACGTTATTAGCACGTGATGATCACGTGCAGAGGTAAGTGATGTAAATTCACATCACCCGAACACCCCTAAATCCATCACAGCCCTACCGATTCAGCAAAATTTCCCCCTTGATTTCTGTCTCTCTATTTCGTAGCCTAGGATCTTGAATCACTTCTACTTCATAATATATACCATTTCGCGTAATCAATTGCTTAAAAAACATTCGAATCGACTTAAAAACCATTGTTCGCCCCAGTTAATCCTTCAATTTCGATAGTTAAGATTTAGGAATTGGGTTATGGTTCCTTCGAAAAATAATAGGGTTTAGGTTGCTGCATAAATGTTGCTGAAAATCCAACAGGAAAAAATGGCTGATAGTAGATAAGATAACGAAGAGCATCCAAAATATCATAAGTCTTTGTTTTTGTGGTTAGCAATTGTTTTAAATTTTGAGATTTTTTATAGGGTGTTTTTTTAAAAAAAAAAGTTCCCTATTTTCTGTGGAAGTTGTCAGGGATTGTTTGCGAATGGGTTTTAATATCAATGAAATGAATGGATGTGTTTGGGTCCATGGAGGACATGTCTCTGTTTGAATATCTGTAAAATGTTTGTATGTTGCCTTGGGTTTGAATATCAATGCATGTGTGTTTTTGTTGGGGTCCACTATGGTCCTGTCTGCAATGCTTTGCTGAACATGTGGGGTTCCTTTTTGGTAGACTATGCTTTTAAGTGGGGCTGGATTTGAATGTGAGTATGTTTGACTTAAATTTTTTATTATTTGATTTGCATTTGCATTGCATTGATGCATGTTGATGTGGAAAAGCAATTCAGATTGTCGGACTGACAATTGCATGTGTATTGACTTGCACTGGATGGTAATTGATGCCTTTATAATGTGTAGTCCACAACTAAATTTGAAAATGCTAGGTACCTGAGGTGTAAAGGTGTATATATTGTTAGGTACCTGCCTGTGTGTTATTTACTACTAATTATGGTAAATGTTTAATTTGAATGAATTTACCATGATATTAAGTGTGTTTTTTTTTTTAATTTGCAACTCCTGAATCTAATTTTTTCACTCTCAAAGTACACCATAGTGGGTACTTTGAGGTCAGGAAGGGTAAAAATGTGTACACATGGGGGGAGGTAGACTATTTAGACTATTGTGATCATGATTTCATGAGTTTTTATACCATTCAGAATTCGTCAAGACAATTAGGCTATGGGAATATTGTTGGTGCCTATTATAGACATCCACATTATGAGTTAGATGATGATAGATGATTGATGTACATTTTTTGTGATAAAGATGTGATAAGGATGAGTACCAACCTACATGAAAACAACATGGCTTTCTTGTATTTAACACAGTTTAGTACTCCCCAACCTTTAGCAGCTATGGACCCATCAGGGAGGATTTGGACAGTCCCAGCCCAAGCCGAACCCGAACCCAAATGCAAGGACAAAACCAAATCTCAAACCCAAACCAAAACCCTTTAGAGGTCCTTAAATTCCACAAACAGCCTGGCCGCCCAAAGAAGCTGAGAAGAAAAGATCTTCTGGAAGTGGCTGGGATCAAATTGGGGAAGCAAATGGTCAGAATGTCCTATAGAAAGTGTGGAGACCCTAGCCATAACGCAAGGCTATGCAGGTCATCGAGGCAGGAAACATTGAGGTTGAAGTATGTTTGTTAAATACACTGAATTATGGTTTTTAATAGATATTGTTATTAGTTTTTGTTGCTGATGATGTTTTTGTGCTTATTGCAGAAGGTTGGTACAAGTACACACCAAACCCAGCCTCAGGTATGTCTTGTAACACAGTTTCTGTTTTAATATGGTATTCTATTTTACTTGAGTTGGTATTGAGTTGCTGATTTGGTATTGAGTTGATATTATAATGTTTTTGTTGCTGATTGCAGGAGGTTGGTACAAGTACACAACCAACACCAAACACATCTCAGGCCCCTAATGGTAAGCTCACAATGTCTATTGTTAAAGATGATTAATTTAATGAAGAAGCAAAGAAAATGAGGCAGTTGGTGACCAAACACATGCCTTCGTTGTGGAAAATTTTGGAAGGCAAAGAGGAAGAAGTCAAAGAAGATGGAGAGGCATAAGCAAAAGCAGAGGCAGATCAATAGATGGAAAGAAGCCAACATGTAATTGTTTTTATTGTGGCCAGGAGGGTCACATGAAAAAGAACTGTAGAAAATTTTGACGGGAGCAGAGGCTCAATGACAACCAGTCAAAGGAGGATGGTGAGTCCTTAATCACAATCTTTGACGGTCCGGTGTAAGATTGTCTGCATTGAAGATATTGGAGTTGCTCAGTCTGATGCAGTCTGATGACTATGAGAAGGAATTGCTTAGAAGCAAAATGTATTTCCTGATCTTGATTGATAAGTTTTCTCGAAATTATGGATATTTGTTTTGAAGATGAATGACCAAGTTTAGAGTTCTTCAAGTTGTTTTGTGGCATGGTAGTGCGTGAGATTGGTAGAAGATTGCAATTCCAGAGAGTTTGATTCTTATTACAATTGACAATACATAAGAATATGGTTCAGGCATTCTGGAGAGAATGACTAGAATAAAGTCAGAAGTATGACCAATATGACTAAGTTGCCAAAGTCATTCTAGGGAGGAGATTGTTCGTGCCACCTGTTATATATATCCAAGGAGCTCGAGTAGAAGCTTATTGCAAACGTTTCCTCCATTCAGAAAGTGGAGATGAGAAGTACAAATAATAAATAGAGATATAGTAATTCATAATGCCAGAAGATAGAAGACATTGAAAAGCTCAAATTGTCTTTTGTGTTCGAGTTCTAGTGCCAATATCAGTTGTCAAGAGGAAGAATAATAGGTTTTTGAGTAGGGGGAGACTCAACCTATTAGAAGCTACCATCACAACGGTCTCAGATGATGGTGTATCTTCTGAAAAGAAACCGGATAGTTTTTCAAGGATAGATCAAAAGATTTAAAGTAGAGGAGCTAAAGAGTTTTAGAGATAAAAGAAGACACTAGAAGATGGGTGTTCATGTTTGCTTAAAGATGGCAACAAGGAAAAACTAAAGCTGTGCAGAGACATAGCAGATAGATGGTAGGTGACCATCATTTTTGAATGCTGCTAGAGGAGGAGAATTGTAGAGTTCCAGTAGCTCAAGCAAAAGCTAGCAGTGATTGTTGACTTGAAGCTTCAAGTAGATTGCTGCCCAAGTTGCTAAGCAAGTATCATTGCTGTATTTGCTGCAATCCAAAGCCAACTACAAGTAAGTTGGCAAAGTCGATTATGGTTTTAACTGACTATGTTATCTTATAAATATGAGGCTTGAGTTTTTATTGTTGTATCACAAATTCAGAGAGATTTGTGAGGGTAACTGAGTCGAAAGAAATTCAAAGAAAGGTTTAGAGAGCTCTATAAATGTGAGTTTTTTAGAGAGCTTGTTTGTTTAAATTTCTTTGTAAATTCTATTCAAGTTGTAATAGATTCAATTTTCCCTCAATTAGTACTTCTCAAGAGAATCCCAACAATACATATATATTCTATTTACTCCTCTCTCTCTCTCTGTATATAAATCATATTCAACTGTACTTGCTTGCACCATCCCAAATAAAACAAAAAGGCCTGCACTTCGCAAATCCTAAGAATTTATTATGCTGTGGAAGCCACAGAGGATTGGAGAGTATGCAAAAGAATATACCAAACCAGGATTTAAGGTCCATATCCCACATCCTAAAGCCTACCAATTCAATCAAACCCATCCCAAATTCACGCCAAAGAAAAAATAAAAAATTTATGAAATATAACTGGTCATCTATCTTGTTCTTCTTTAAAATGTCACTGCTGGCTCAAGATTGGAACTCAACTTTTTGATAATTAGACAGAATCCATTGACAGTGATACACCAAGTCCTCAAGACATTTAAAAGGAGCTAAAGAACACAAATAAAAATGCCTTCAAAGTTGTACTGTTTGAGACGTGTACCTAATGGCAACGGATACATGTGACTTTATGAATCTTATTTACTAGTTTTTGAGACTGTTGATTTACTCCCATTAATTAATGAGTTTTAGCATGAAAAGGTATATCAATCTTCACTAAAGGTAGTTATGTATCTACATAGTGAAACAATTTTGAACCAAACAATTACAATCCAATGGTCGTAAATAGAAGATGTTTTTACTTCCTTATAACTTACACCTTCCTTTTCTAGTGTCACTGAACCTAACCAAGTTCCTTTTTTTAGTGTCAATGAGCCTAGGCAGTCATATCTATGTAGCTAAGCTGCTTGTATATATAACTTATTATGGCTAATAACTATAATATAAATTGATAATAACAGCAGAGATAACCATGATAATCT
The DNA here is from genome assembly GCA_003254975.1 of Ochetophila trinervis. Classification (NCBI taxonomy): domain Eukaryota; kingdom Viridiplantae; phylum Streptophyta; class Magnoliopsida; order Rosales; family Rhamnaceae; genus Ochetophila; species Ochetophila trinervis. The sequence goes on from QANX01004980.1 coordinate 82,126, forward strand.
GATGAACTTAAGTAGCAGCCTTTAAATTTGGAGATTAATATATCTTTCATTTGTAAAGTTCAAAATTTTATATATTCCCCCTTTTATAAAATTTTAAGAAATAAATAATTATTTACAAAATAATCATACTTCTAAACAATTTTAGAATATATAATAACAGATTATCATTTATTTGCTATAGAATAAAACCAATAAAATTACACCGAAAGTTTATTTATTTAGTTTGTGAAGTGTTCCTTTTAACATGGTATTATGTGCACTTGTTTGTTTATATATATAGAAAAATTATAAAATAATGATATTTTTATTTTATTAAAATAAAAATTGTTATTAAAAATATTTTTTTAGTGACAAATATAAAAATATTGTCATTGATAACTTATTTTAGTGATAATTTTTTCAAATTTATCATTAAAAATATATATTTGCTGACAATTCTCATTTTAATAAAATAAAAATATCTTAATATATTTATTTATTCCTTCTGTAGGTTAAAATACAAAGCGCAAATCAGGTGGAAAAAAAAAAGCATTTAATAAGTTGTCCTTGATCAGCATAAGCAAACAAACATTAAAAAATAAAGTTTTAGAGGTAAAAATGAGAGAATAATCAACAAGTAAAATATTATCAAAAGAAAAAAATCAAGTGGCTAAAAATTTAAGTTGTAATGCCAAAAAAAAAAAACAAAAATTTAGTTAGACTTCTAGTTTTGTTCTAATTAATTTTAAATTCACATTTTTGAAAAATTGTCATGCAGATCCATTTATTAGTTTCTTCCCGTTAATTTTAATAAGAGGCAATAATATTTATTTTTACAATATTATTCAATCATAAAATATTAATTTTTAATTTTTTTTAACCTTTAGCTATTAAAGTTAATTAACTGATATAATCAATAAATGAGTCTATTTTCATAAATATAAAAGTTACAGGGTGGTTAATGATGATTTTTAAAAAAATATAGTCCAAATATGATTATGACAAAACTGAAAGGGTTTTAAGTTTATCTTAAAAAAAAAAAATATTGGCATCAATATTGCACTCTAAACTATATACAGTTTGACAGTTTACATCCTGAACGCTTTTTTTTCCTATTAACTTTTTAACAAAATTGTCACATGAATGATACAAAAACAAAAAGTTAGGGTTCAAAGTGAAAATTTATATTGTTTAGGGTCCAAAGTGCAAAAAATTTCAAATGAAAATCCAATATTCATTTTATTAAAAAGAATTATTATTCTTTTACTAAATTTGTAAAATATATAAAAAATGGAAACATAATGTTCCAAAAAATAAAAATAATAATCTATTCGTATTAATAGATATTAAAATTAAAAAAAAATATATATATATATATATATAATATCTATAAAACAAAGTGATCACTATTTATAAAATTTAAAAGAAAAAATTGAAAAATCATTTTTATAACATAACTTTAATTTATTACACATATTTTTTATATTATCTTTATTATTTTTGAAAATACATTTAAGATTTTCTAATATTTATCTTTTTATAAAAAAAAATTTACTTTTTCAAACAAAAATGATTTTTTAATGCTTGTTCAATTTTTTATTGGTCTATGTTTTCTTAGGATGCATATTTTATTCTTATAAAATCTGAATAGTAATTTGTTCATATTATTGAAACCAGCAAAGAGAAACTCTTCCACTGATGCCTCTTGGCTTCTTGTAGGCAATAAATATGATATTGAACCAGCCTCGAGCGGGGCTTATTTTCAACACTGATGGAGCTGGTTCAGCTACTGTAATACAATCTGAAGAAACATTTGGTTCATATTATCTCCTGCCATTTCAGCATCTCATATACACTAAAAATCCTGGCAGTCTACTTTCATTTTAATTCCCATATTGCTACGATCCTTCAACTCCACACACCACGTCAATGGCCCTTCAGAAAACTATAGAGGCGTAGGATATATATATATATATATAAACACACGTTAGCCTTTGTGATTAATTAATTACTCATAATTCTGATCAACAGACACATAACCTCGACTAAATTACCCATGATTAATTCAAAAAGCCGCTTAGATATTCCTGATAGCTAAAGTTTATTTCAAAAGTCATAATACATAATTAGAGATAAAGTTAATTTCATTTTTCTAATGAAATAAGCACAAAAAATTCATGCACATGTAGTGTTAATATTAAAATATGTAAATATGTATGACCCATTAAATTTTCACATTAAAATATGTAAATATAATTTTTTAAAAATACTTGTAATGTTAACATTAATTTATGTTATACCGTGTTTATGTCAAAAAAATTTACTTAAATCTAATTTATTAAACTTTCATGTGGAATTATTAATATGAACAAATTAACTGTTGAAATTTATAAGGTTTAATTCTATTTATATAAAATGCAGTAGTTTGCATAACATTTGTATACGAATTTCGTGGTATGCTTGAACTTTTCTTTTAAAATAAAAAGAAAGAAAGAAAGAAAAGAGAGAGAAATTAACATTTCAGAAATGAAAGGGGTAGCTGGAGTATTAATTATGATGGTGATGAGTAGTATTGTGCATGCCAAGAACCTTCATTCATCGTCCTCTTTGCCTCTCTCTCCTAATCCTGCTTCTTCCTTTGATTCTGATATTCTAGTTTCCCAATCCGATACTCGACCATGGCAGTTCGAGTGGACGCCCCGGCGTCGTATACGTTTTAAAAAGTGTCAAATATTGTCCATTTTTGTTTGCCTACGTGTCCCCCCAACTCGGAAGTCGGTTTGCCGAGATGCTAAATTTACTCCATGCTTTTTCGGCAATTTATAATTATGCTATACAAAACAAGGTTGTTTTTTTATTTTTTAACTTTAAGATCCTGTTTGATATACATAATAATTATTCCTGATGGAATATAAAGACCTATTCATAGGAATGAAAAAAGGACTAAGGAATATACATTCTTATTATATGTCAAGTTATTTATATTGAATTAAGTTCTATGTTTTGCCTTTTATAAATACGTTTTTATCTTTCTAAAAATATTAAATTTGGTAAAAGTTAATGAGTTGCCAAATTCATATTTATTTATTTATTTTTATATATAGTTATTATATATATATATATGTATGCATATGGAAGGTGAAAGTTAGCATTGGTTTTCAATTGGATTGAACTTCATCTTGTGATCACCATTATTGAGCAAATTAGAGCCATGAAATTAGCAATCATTGAGAAAATTACAGGCTGTTTATATGAATTGAAAAATGTTATTATTAAATGTGTTATAAACCTTATAGGGCGAAGAAGCACAAAGTAGAACCACATTTCATTTTACCAATGATAAGAGCACCCACTCAATCACTACTCTAGGAGCGCTATGGTGTATTTTTCCCCTGATATAGGATTGGATGTGTATGCCAAAGAATATCCCACATTCAAAAGCCTGCCAATTCAATTCAATCAAATCCGTCTGCCAAATTCAGGGAAAAGAAAAGCAATAATATTTTATGAAACATAACTGTTCATCTACTTAGTTCTTTAAAATATGTCACCGCTTGGGTTCGAGATTAGAACTCAACTTTTTTGCAATTAGACAGAATCCAAGTCCAAGGCATTTAAAAGGAACTAAAGAACACAAACATAAATGCCTTAAAGTTGTATCTTTTGAGACGTGTGCTAATGGTAATGGATACATGTAACATATGAATTTTACTACTTTTTGAGATTGTGTTAATTTACTCCCATCATCTACACAGTGAAACAATTCCAACCCAATGCGGAGGTAAACAGAACATGTCTTTACTTGCTAATAACTTATCCTTGCGTTTACCATCCTTGCGTTTATTATCAATGAGCCTAGCCAGTATATCTATCTAGCTAAGCTGCTTGTACAACTTATCCTTCGTTATTTTTCTAGTCAAATTGTAAGAACCTAGGCAGTCATGTTCATCTAGCTAAGCTAATAGAAAACAGTCTTGTATATTTGGACACCACTTCTTTTTCCAAACTTTCATTCTCGCAACATACGCTCTCTTCTACTCTAATGCCATGGAAAATAAAACTGTGGTTTTCATAACTATATATTCCACAATCATCATCGCCCACAGATAAGAAAATTAATTCAACAGACTCGATCATAATATTGCATAATGTCTACTACATTTTATATAACTGAACAAAATAAAATGTAAATGTTAAATGTTCCCAAGGTGTAAGAAATTAATCACCCAAAACATGAGTCATAATTCAGAAAACAAAAAATAACAAAACCAGCACGTCACCATCTAACCCTTATAGTGTATTGCAGGCCTAAAAAGCTCTAAGGCTTTATAGTACATAATACCAGCTACACCTTCGTGATTGCTCTTCCCTACCTTTTCAAAGATTAGACGACTGCCATCGGATTTGTCTTTGTTATACTCTTCAAAAGCAACATCTGTAGCCAGTTTTACGGATTTGTCCGTCACAGGGCATGGCCTAATGTCGCCATACATATCAGAATCCGAATCCGAATTCTCCACCGAATCAAATCCCTGATAAATAAATCAGAAATTAAATAAAAAATTCTCAAAGCAGAAAAAACCAAAACCGAAACAGAGGAAAAAGAAAAAAAAAATAATAATATAATATAATAAATATCTCAGATGGGCCATCGATGGAAAAGTATTTGTCAATGCAAGCTTCCTGCTCGGCCGGTGTCTTGCTGTTCTTGCGTGGCGGTCGAGATTGTAAATATTCATAAAACGCATTAACATCCACCTTTGGCTTTCTGGCAAACTTTTCCGATTCAAATAATTCCGATGGAGGTGATTCCGACATGATGGCTATGAGAATTTCGATTTTGATATTCTATTCCTCGATCTAATATTCTATCATCACAAATAAATCACGCTCTCTGTCATATAGGACCTCATATAAAAATGCCAAATCAAGCGTCGCTCGCTCACTCAGCTTCTCATGTGGATAAAGTACTCGTCCTTGGTTTTCCTAGTCTCACACATAAACATGTATAATTAAATGATATGGACTCTTTCTTCTCTCTCTAACAAACAAAAACATACACAATGTATAAGAATAATTGTATTATTAATTTGTGATAGATAAAAAACTTTATCGCTTTGTGTTTTAGATTTTCAGTTTCAAAATTTGCAACTTAAATCCTTAATATATAATTTATTATGTTTGAAAGTTTGACTTCTAACTAATGGGGTTTTAGTAGTCATAGTTAAATGTGAAGTATCAAAGCACAGCTTGTCTCTAAAAGTAAAAAATACTAAAACGCAAAATTTTTAAATTAAAAAAAAATATTAGACTGCACTTTAGTAATATTTAGTCTGAAATTTACTACATTTTAATTCCAGTGCTTACATGAGATATAGTCATTAAGCTTTATTAGTAAAAAATTAAACATGATTTAAATTGCAACAAATTTTAAATCAAAACCCCAAATCATACAAGTTTAAAAGCCCAGGTCAAAATCAGAGTATGAGAATGCAATACACGCTATAAAATATTATTTTAGCTGCTAAGCAATCAAAACCTCTATCCATATCTAATCAATATAATTTGGAATTTATATTTTTATTGAAAATAAAAATTGTAAAATTTAGTAATTATATATATATATATGTATATGATAGCATTTGTTTAGCAGATCAAAAAAGAAGATTTCGATGATCGTAATCATGTCTTTGGATTGCGGAGACGATCGATAGGCCAGCGGTGACATGTAATCCATCATTGTCATCGAAGACTCTGTCCAACTCGCCATGGAAAAAGGAAAAACTTTCTTTTACCGAGCGAGAAATAGTGGAGCAAATATATTGCAAAGCAGTTCTAATACATTCTTTATAAATTTTAATTTTTCTATTTAAAAAAATAATAAAATTTTTTAATATTCTAATGATCTTTTTAAAATAAAAATTTTAAAATAGAAAATGAAATTTAAATTTTTATATTTTGGAGAGTGAAACTCTTTTTATATATAATTTTTAATGTATTTTATTTTTTATTGTGTAATTTTCAATACACAACTATAATTATATTTAATTTTATATTTTTTTATACATATAAAATTACTTTGTTGGTGGTATGTTTTATATATTTATATTATGCATTAATTATTTATTAAAAATAAAAAATATNATTTTAAAATATCATATATTTTTATAAATATTTGAGTATTTTTTAAATTATAATTATTTATTGATGATATATTTTAAGTTAAGAATTCAACTAATGTAGAATATGTAATGATTATAATTTTGAATAAAAAAAATAGCATCCTACCATACCAAACAAATAACCGGCCATAGTTTTTCAAAATTAAGAATTCAACTAATGTAGAATATGTAATGATTACAATTTTGAATAAAAAAAATAGCATCCTACCATACCAAACAAATAACCGGTCATAGTTTTTCAAAATTAAGAATTCAACTAATTTAGAATATGTAATGATTATAAATTTGACTAAAAAAAATAGCATCTTACTATACAAAACAAATAACCATATCATTACTATCAGCAAAGACACTCACATGAAATATTAGATCCATATGGTTGGCATGTTAACAATTACATGCAAAATTATCAAGGAGATGTGCCTTCTGATCAATATTTCTCTCAATACAGAACTAGAAATGAGGATGAGGAAGAGAGTGAAAATTTTCAACCACCAAGAAATTCTATATGATATTGACTTATATTTAAGTAATCATGTACTTGTATTATTATTCTGATTAATGAATAATTCATTACTTAATTAATAATATTTTTATTTCTATCAGCGAGTACTATAAATCTCTTAATTATGATAAATATGATTTTCACTCAATATTTTTTCAATTTTTATAGTTAAATTGATAAAATATCTAATAAATAAGCATATCCTGAAGTTTCATAAAAAATTTCCATATTTTTCTATAAATTTCCGTCATTTCTTTCGTTTTTTTATCGATATCGATATTTTGTCGATATTTCCATCGATATTTCCGTATTTTGAACCTTCGATATTTCCGTCGATACCGATATTTTCATCCTTGGTTGTATCTAGCATCCCTTACCAACTCACCTAGTTGATCGGGGCAACTTATTGCTCGTAGAAGTAACATATTTCAATACAATAACAATAACCGAAGAAGCAGAAATCATGATTTAGGATTATAATTGCTGATTGTGTCACGTGGATAAATGAGCGAGGATATAGGGAGAATCTCCGTGTTCCTGAGGGTATCATAACAATACTCTTGAATAGGCAACTTTAAAGTTTGTACTCCTCCCTTAAAAAAGCATGCCAAATACTTTTTTTTTTCTTTTTTTGTTCTTTGTTTGACGACGTTTTTTCTCAGCTGTCAAACACTCAACGGGCTTTTTTAGGTTGAAACTTTGTTCTCGCACTCTGAATAATTGTCTTTGCGTGTTTTATGTATGTATTTTTCTTTCTTTCTTGTTTTTCCTAATATGATCATGTTCTTGTTCCATGTGTTTATTTTTTCAGATTTGATTTATTTTTATTACTTTTTTTGGACGGAAGAAAATAATGCATTTTATTTTTGCAGAGTTTCTGTTAGATAGTATATATGTTTTGTATCTGGTTTGGTCTGTATGTTATAATCGTTAAAAAGGATAGCTGAATTTATTTGAAATTGTTTTGGAAAAAAAAAGTGTAGCTTTTTTATTTTACGATTCCAATCGCATAGGTCGCCGAGAAGATGTATATATATATTTACTGGTATATTTACTGACCTTTTGCAGTCCAATTGATAATTTGTACATGTTATATTGCCTCAATAAGAAGCCAGAGTCATGTAAAACGATTTGTATCTAAGTTTCAGTTTCATAAATTGGGGTTTTCGTTGCATATTTAAATTATTATACATATTTATTTAGGATTGGATTAAACTGTGGTGTAGGAAAAGTTACTGAAAACAGTTTTCAGCTCCAATTGTTAGTTTTTTCCTTTTCAACGTTGTTGATAAGACTAAGCAAATAACCTAGATCAGTAAAAGAACTTCAATTAGCACTTTAAGAGCTAGAATTGTGAAATTGAGAGTCTCAGCTTATAAAGTCTTCCTGAAGTTTTTTGCTGACATATTTTAGTCCTATCAACAATATTGAATTGGAAGGTCCTTTATGATTCGACTCTGATCGGTTTTTGAATATGTTTTTGTACTGTAGTCTCACTGTATATATGAACACCTATGCTGGAAACAAAATATTATTTTAGCTGCTACGCAATCAAATTCTCTATCCATCTCTAATCAAAATAGTTTGGAATTTATATTTTTATTGAAAATAAAAATTGTACACTTTAGTAATTAATTAATTATATATATATGTATGTAAATAATAAAGACATTTGTTTAGCAGATCAAGAAAGAAGATTTCGATTATCGTCATAATGTCTTTGGATTGCGGAGACGATAGGAAGTCATCGGCGGCGACATGTAAATCATCATCGTCATCGGAGACTCGGTCCAACTCGCCATGGAAAAAGAAAAAGTTTTCTTTTGCCGAGCGAGAAATAGCAGAGCAAATATACAATCACACTGTTGGGGCATCTGAGGTATTATATATTTCATTTGCTTTTCAGTTTTAATCAAATTATCTAAATTAATAAAAAAATAATAATTAAGGTTCAAATGTTGCTATGCTGAATTTTGACTTTCCTTTTTTTAATTATATTATAGGGATTTGATTCGGTGCCAAATTTGGATTTAGATTCTGATTTGTGTGGTGCCATTAGGCCATACTCTGTGGATTATAAAGATGCAATAATAGCTGCAAATTTTGCTATTAAAGAGTATAACAAGAAGTTGGGTAATGAAGAGTGTCTAATCCTTGAGAGGATAGTGAAGGTGAATATGGCACTTGTAGCTGGATTGCTGGTCTATTTGACTCTGGAGGCAAGGCAGGGAAGCCAAATTAAGACATCCTTCTACGAAGCTTTAGTTTATATTGGCATAAAAGATCATATAGATTTACAACTCTTTAGGCCTGCAATACATTACAAGGGCTAAAGGGTTATAAAATACTTAATTTTATATTAGGAACGATGTTGTTTTTCCTTTGATAGGTTTTGACGGGTTACCAAAACTTTTTTCATATTTATCTTATATTTAATTAGTTTATTTTTTTAACTCACTTATTCAAAGTTTACTTGGCCAGTATGCTTTTTTTTTTTTTTTTTTCAAAAGGCTTTACTTGGAAAGCATAAGTATTTAGTTGTATTTGGCACACAAGTCAACAAGTGCAGTTTTTTTTTTTTACTACTAAATTTGCTTTTATTATTATATTAAAATTCAAATTATGTTCAAAAATTGTTAGTAATGAACAGCCAAAAATATTTTTAAAATTACGTTTGTCAAACAGTTTATTATAAGTTAAAAATTAAAAGTATTTTTTTAAAGTAACAACTAAACTTAGCTTTTTATTACAAATATTTTTTAAAAAAGCTCTACTACAAAAGTATATGCTGCTTTACATAAACTATACTAAACAGCCTTCATGTTTAAGTTATATATATAAACTATTTTTGGCATTTGAAATTACATACTATATATTTAGCGTGAACATGAAGAAATCTACCAACTTCAATCATACATATAAACCGTTGTAAAAGCAGGATTTAAACCTAGATGTTTGACATGAGAACTTGTTAACTGGTGAGGCAAGTAGACATGCAACTCTGGAACTTAATCGGCATAAATAAAAAAGAGCTTGCTTCCTAAACATCCAACGAGAATCACCATTGAACCAAAAAAACTACAGACGGAGGACTCGGAGAGACAACTGAAGATAAAGCCTTATTGACGGCATGAACAAGAGTTACCAAAACCATGCTTGACATGATCATCAAAATCGCAACTACTGCAAATCCTTTCATTTATATTTATTGTTATGCTGAATTTTGATTTTTTTAATCATATTATAGGGATTTGATTCGGTGCCGAATTTGGATTCAGATTCTGATTTGATTGGTGACATTAGGCCACACTCTGTGGATAATAACGAAGCAATAACAGTTGCAGATTTTTCTATTAAAGAGTACAATAAAAAGTAGGGTAATGAAGAGTGACTAATCCTTGAAAGGATAGTGAAGGTGAATATGCAACTTGTAGCGCATATACGAAGCTTTAGTTTATATTGGCATAAATGATCATATAGATTTACAACTCTTTAAGCCTGCAATACATTACAAGGGCTAAAGGGTTATAAATTACTTCATATTATATTAACAATAATGTTGTTTTTCCATTGATAGGTTTTGACGAGTTACCAAAACTTTGATTTTTTTTATTTATTTATTCACTTATTCAAAGTTTACTTCTCTGTTTGGTATGATTTCCTTTTTTTTTCAAAAAGTTCTATTTGGAGGGCATAAGTATTTATGTTAAAAAAAAATTAGTGTTTGATACACAAGTCAATAAGTGCAGCTTTTTTAGACTATTTTGGAGAAGCTCAAGTTTTTGTACAAAAGTTCTTTTTCAGTTTTTTTCCAGCGTTGCAAAGGGATAACTTTCATCATCTAGGCACCCTAGATGGAGAGGTCCTTCCAAACAAGTCCTGAGAAACATTAACATACGAAAAATCTAAACAGATTATTAAATATTTTTTTTACTATTGATTTTTTTTATTATTATATTAAAATTTATATTATGTTAAAAAATTGTTAGTTTTAATCATTTACTTATAATAAATTAGGAGTCAAAAACTGTCAAACGGTATATTAGAAGTTAAAAATACTTTTTAAAGTGACAACTAAACAACCATTAATTTTTTAATAAAAATCTTTTTTTTTTTTAATTTATACTGCTAAAAGCTCTACTTGCATAATACCAATGGGCCCTCATGTTTAAGTTGTACAAAGTACTTTGGGCATTTGAAATTAAATACTATATATTTAGCATCAAAATGAAGAAATCTACCAATCCCAAGCAGCAGATGCATAATAATTATACTATCAAACGGCTGTAAAAGCAAGATTTAAACCTAAATGCTTGACATGAAAACTTGTCAACCGGTGGGGCACGTAGACATGCAACTCTGGAACTTAACCGGCACGTATAAAAAAGAGCTTGCTTCCCAAACACCCAACGAGAATCACCATTGGATCGGAAAACTACATACGGAGGAGTCGGAGAGGTAGCCGAAGATGAAACCTTATTCCCGGCATGGACAAGAGTTACCAAATCCATGCTTGACATGATCATCAAAATCACAACTACTTCAAATCCTTTCATTTGTGTGTGTGTGTGTGTGTGTGTGTGTGTGTGTGTGTGTGTGTGTGTGTGTGTGTGTGTGTGTGTGTGTGTGTGTGTATATATTTTTTTTTCTTTCTTCTTGTTGGATCTTAAAGTGAAAAATTCATAGAAAACGCACTTTATATACAAAACTTCAGTTTATCATGCATGAATTGTTTGGAGGTATAGTACATTTAAAAATAATATAGTATATAGTAACAAATATCTTTTACTGGAATGAATGGCTGCTTTTGACCATAAGAGTGGCTTTTGAATGAGCTATAAGTTTTATATATGTATATCAGCTGACTCAGGTGAAGATTCTCCAAAATGATGTTTTTTTGTCAAAAAGTAATAAATAAATAGATTTTTTGGATGAATGGTTAAACAAAAGTAATAAATAAAGTCGTTTTTGGATGTATAGACATTTGCTCTTTCACGGTTAAATGCATGGACTTTTTCTTCCAACTCCCTACGAGCTTCGAGGAGTCGAAGAAAAATAAAAACTGAAAAATCAAAGAATTTGAGTAATTAATCAAACCGTTATTTATGTTTACCTCAATACTTTTCCTTAGTTTTCTTAACAACCAAAAGGAAAAAAGATTTGTTTCCTCAATTAAGAAAACAAGATTCAGTGGGATAGACATTTCAGCTGAAGTGATAAATGAAAATCAACTTTTATCTATTTCCAAATTATATATATGACTTTTTAAAATAAACTTTAATTTACTTAAAATGTTTAAAAATGGCTTCTGATTCACAGGAAACTTTGATTGAGGTTGGTTATGTAGGAGCCTGTTTGGCATAACTTCTGGAAAGCCAAAAGCAAATTTTAGAGCTCAAAAGCTGTTTCTGAAAGTGTTTGGATAATTTTCTGAAAGTGTTTCTGGCCTCCAAAAACTTTTTTTATCAAAGCCAGTGAAGAATAACTTTTTCAAGAAGCACTTTTAGAAAAGCAGAAGAGAAGCAAAATCAAAAGTAAAAAATATGCCAAACAGAGCCTGTGTCTTCTAATCCTAATCATAATATTACATTATAATTTCAAGCATTTGGTTAAAATATAAATCTTTATATACTTCTATTAACAAATAATTACTTCTAAAAATATAGCCGTTTTCTAAACAGACATTTAGCATTAAAATGAACCAAAACCTGGTAGGGGAGGAAAATATTGTAAAAGCCTGCAGCTTCTTCCAGCAAAAGCAAATGGAGATGATCCATCAAGTCAGGCATAAATGGAGTTATTCTGAGTCGGAAGAAGCCTGCTTTTTGAATTACAGAAGTCCTGCTGGCAATGCAATTAATGAGGAAAGAAAACAATTAATCAGCTAATGTTCCAAATAAGCTTAATAATATGATAAAAGAATGTCAGTCCAAATCTGACCTAAACAGCCCATCCAAGATCCAACCAGCATTTTCTGCTCATCCTATTCACCAAATTTTACCAAATTCTGAGACAGGGGAAATAAAAAGATGCAACATTTTATCAAATGTTTAGGGAAAGAAATCCATCGACAAGAATATAACTGGTGAAATACCTGATTCTTCTTTTACATATAATACCTCTTCAGCTCAAGTTTAGAATTCAACTTTTGATGATTCCAGATATCAACGTTTGGTGATTCTTCTTTAATATATGTTACTTCTTCAGCTCCACTTTTAGAATTCAATCATCGAGCACTGACCTTAGGCTCTGAGAAAAATGTTTTAAGTTTTCTAGTTGAAGAAAAAACCCTGCTGCTATTTAATAGTATTCATCTCTATTTGGTGATAAATAAAGCATCTGTACTTTATATGTCTCCATCCTTCTTCAGCAGGAAATTGGAAGCTGTGCATTGCTGCAATTACATCTTCCCCAATTATGCATGTGGCCTTGATATTGTCCAGCCAAGTCACCTTACACACCAAACTAAATTTATCACTTGTTTGACTTCTTTGATAGTAAAATTTTAACATCCCAATGTACATACCTAGATTCCAAACGGATTTAGCAGCATTATCATGCACAAAAACTCAAATTAAATATAAACCGAAAGTCTGTAGCAAGAGAAACGCAAATGTAGCAATCTTAACCAAGCACAGTAAGAACACCTACCTATAAACTGGCGTACAGATGCTTAACCCAGGTGGGCATCCCAAATCAAATATGCTCAGTGACCTTCTAGATTGCACCTATTTTCTCCCATTGTTATTCTCCTACACTGGTACAAAGTATATTATTATCGGTTGTTAGAATATCGGAGCACTGCGACAACTGACAAGCACTGACAAGCATGCAAGAGATCAAATTCATAAGATACTTGCATTTTGACAGATTTCTAAGAACACACAAAGGTTGAACATCTATTTTACTTTAAAATTAGCTCGACTATGTCAATGTTCATAAAGCCCAAATTTATGATCCATATAGAAATTTACCTCCATAAACTAGTAACGTTGGAAGTTGAATACTTAAATGATCATAAAGGTCATGCCATGCTAAAGTTGCAAATTAAAAAAAATACCTTGGGCAGTCATATCAACAAGATTTTGCACCCTACAACTTGTTCATCCATAATGCTCTGTCCTACAACTTGTTCATCCATAACGCTCTGTACAGTCCAACAAAAATTGAGATTCAACATTGAGATCAAAAGGTGGGGGATGCAAAAATGGAAAGCATTTATTGCTGTCAAAGGGCTAACAGTCAAGAAATCGAAAAACTGATTGACACAAACACTTTTAGAGGGAATAAATGGAAAAACATCTTCTTCGATGCTATCTCAAACAAACCTTAAAATTCTTAAAGTAGCTTAAAGCCAAAGCCTTTAATTATTAAGAAGAAAAAGACAACAGCCGCTAATGGTGTTCTACCTCTTTCTATGAAAGTATAAAACACTATATTAATCTTCAATGAACCTTTAACTCTAGAATCATCCAGAAAACAAAAAAACAACTAAAACTATTTAGAAATTCCTATTGATGGAAGGTAACTAACATCACAAACATCCCCGACCATTCTTAGTCCATTACCCCCTGAATGAAGGTTCAAGACCCTACAACGCTGTAAACTATGTTGATATACAAATTATTCAAAGAGGATTCCAGAACTAGTCCATTAAAAAGACCCAAAAGTAATATAATCATGAGAGAAATAAGATGAGCTGGATTTTCAACCTACATATTCATCAGGAAAAAAAATTCCTATAGCTTAAAATAAAAAATAAATAAATAAAAATTGACTAGTATTAAGGATACCACATGTATAAATAGTCAAAGTTATATATGGATTACTGAGGTACTAGAACTACAGAAATGAATTTATCGAAAGAATCTTACTACAAGGGAGCAACAGAAGTCCAAGTTCAAGGATCATCTAGAGATGGTAAGCAGCTTCTGTACTATGGTCTAGAATAAGTAAACCTACAAGAAAAGCAAGCAAAGATCCTCATAGATTAACTATATGCTACAAGCTAAACAGAACATGGGCTAAAAAAATCAAACATAAGAAACTAGTACAACTAATGATAAAAATGTCATGCAAAAAGTAGAAACCAACCTTTAAAGAGTTTTTTATCATTCTTTATCTGTGTTTTCCGAGTGCTGATGGCACCCATGAACCAGTGTTGTATATGTTATTTCATCCAAAGCAAGTCCAATGTTGGACATATCATCACAAACTTCAAAAGCTTCATTTATCTTCCTGTCCTTGCAAAATCCATTTGTCAAGACATTATAAGTGACACCATCAGGGACGATTCCATTTTTTTTCATCTCTACTAGAAGCTTAGTTGCTTCTTCCAAATTTCCCAATTTACAATACCCATCAATCATGACAGTGTATGTAATTTTATTAGGTTTTATGTCATATGAAGACATTTCAATCAAGACATTCTGCACTTTACCCATTTCTCCTAGCTTACAATAACCACCAATTAGTGCAGTGTAACAAACAACATTTGGGAACAACCCATCCTTTTTCATCTCATCAAGAAGGTTTTTTGCACCTTCAACACAGCCAATACTGCTCATTCCTTTTATTAGTGAAGAATATGTCCAACAAGTTGGTGGAACGCCATTGTTTCTCATGTCATCACGAAGTTTAAAGGCTGCCTCCATATTCCCATTTCTACAGTATCCTGTAATTAATGAATTGTATACAATAGGATTTAGCTCCATGTTTCTAGACACCATCTCATTAAATAGCTTTTCAGCATCACTGATTCTGTCAGCTTTACAGTACCCATCTATCATCAGCCCATATGTATAAACATCGAGAACTAGTCCATTTTCTTTGCACTCATCCCAAAGCTTAACTGCATCATCTACCTTGCCCATTTTACAAAGCCCGTGCATTAGCAAATTGTATGTATAACTATCTGGTCGAAATCCTTGCTTCGACATCTCTTCCCTAAGCTTAAAACCTTCCTCTACCTTTCCCTCCTTACAACACCCCAAAATAAGTGTATTGTATGATATCCTATCCAACACAAAACCCCTCTCGAGCATTTGTTTAAGCTGCCTAACAGCCTCTTGCATGTTACATGCTTCAAAAATTCCATGAATTAGAGCATTTGAGGTTGCAGTGTTGGCTGCAAACCCCTTCTCCCATAAAGTGAACCAAAGTTCAATTGCCTCAGACAGCTTTCCATCTTTACAGAGTCCACTGACCAACTTGGTAAGCAAGGCATCATTAGGCCTAAAGTTTTTTGTTAACATTTCCCTAGTGAATAGTACAGCAGAACTAAACCTAGAATTCTTGCATAACCAGTGAATGACTGGATAGCAAATATCCTGATTTATGGGTAACTTCCTAGATAAAAGCTCCTCAAAAACTTTCTCAGCATGCTCCAATTGATTATTCTTGTGGAAACCCAGTAGCAGAGAATTAAGAGTAACTGAATTAGGAGTTATCCCCTTGGATACCATATCATCCCTTACCTTTAGTGCCTCATTGATATTTCCCATCCTGCAAAACCCACCAACAAGTGTGTTATAGACAGCCTCATTTGGGACAAACCCCATACTGTACATTTCCTTCAAAACACAATTTGCTTCGTCAGGTTTCTCCAACTTAATTAAACCATTTATAAGAACACTATATGTTATAAGACTAGGCTTTACATTTTTTTCTACCATCTTGTCTTTAAACTGGAATCCCTCATCTAATCTCCCGTTCTTGCATAGACCATGAATAATATTATTGTATGTAACAACATTTGGGGTCACGCCCAGCTCCTCCATTTCCAGAAACAAACCCATAGCATCTTCAATCTTCCCTCCTTTAAAGAAAGCGTTGATCGCAGTTGTAAACAAGTAAACATCAGGACATACACATTTACGAATTACTTCAAATACTTCATAACTCTTTTGAAGTTCATTCTCCTTCACTAAACAACTTAACAGAAAATTGCAAGTCTTCAGGGATGGAAACAATCTTTTACTTGCCAATAACATAAACGCATCAACAGCATAAGAAAAACCCATATTCTTAAATTGGGTACAGTAAACATGTATCAACAAATCAAAAACCTTAAACCCAAGATTCTTCCCCAACACCACATTCAATTCACACATAGTATTGACTAACTGAATATGCCGTTCATTCCTATTGGAGTACAAAGTATTAACTTTCCCATCAACCAAACGTATCAAAAGCAATCTGGCAGCCGGTAAAAGATCAGAAACGACAAGCAGACCAATCAAAAGACAATAAGACCTCATGGTAAACCGAAATTGGAAAGACTGAGATGCAAAATGAAAAAAATGAAGACCGGTTTTTGGGTTTACATTGGACCAAATGGAAAAGAAAAAAGCATCAAAATCAAGAGGGGACAAATGGGGTATGATTGATTTACAATTAGAAGAATCCAAATAAGGCTTTGAAAGAAGAGAGGATAACAGCTTAAGCAAACCGTGATCAGAAGAAGAAGAAGAAGAAGAACAACAACAACAACAAGTCTCTGGCTTGTTGAGGAAATGCAATGGCGTTGCCGTTTCCGTTGGTGTTGGTGTTGGTGTTGGCGGCGGTGGCTGAGGCTGAGGCTGCGGCTGAGAATGTTCTTGGGAGTGTTGGGCGGTGGAAGTGACGCAGGTCAAGGGGCGCGTGATAGGTGGGTAGAAGAGAGGGTTGGGCATGGATTTGGAGATTGGGAACCTTCTCAAATCCATTGTTGCGTCGCAGCTGAAGCTGAGTATTGGCGCTCCAGAGCGCCTACGAAGTTTGCTCTTTTCGTTTCTCTCTCTCTCTCTTTCCTAAAACCCAACCTCCTCTTTTTTTTTTTTTCTTTTTTAAAAACTTAGACCTCAAGACCAATTCTCTCTTCTATTCTTCCCTCATGATGTGTAACTCTATGGTACTCAAAATAAAAATAACAAAAATAATAATTATAAAAACAAACTGATACTTGTCAAAATGTTTGCCAAGTATTATACATCGTTTAATACTATGTAGAACTCTGTTCATGTTCAAAAAAAAAATATATATATATATTA